>JAULBY010014346.1:0-54733 GCA_032358315.1 Ophiocytium majus | reverse complement strand
GTCCCAATATCCGGATGGTTTGCGTTGCGACCTACTGATTTCAATAAGTCAATCTGTGATTTTGTAAACATTTAATACTCCTCTTGGTTAAATTACTTTCGTTGCTCTAAAACTAAATCTATTGATGAGTCCATTGAGTCCCATGTATGCCCATAATTGCAATCGTGGTATTTATCCATAAAACTCAATACTTCTCGCGCTTCTTCTTCTGTTAATTGTGCATCGTGATTCTCTGCTTGCTCAATGACATCATCAATATGCCACCATTCGCACATCCAGTCAGGACTAAAGTGCCGTTTAACCGCGTAGATGGCTTCGTTCACGTCCGCGTTATCGGGGATATCTACTTCAATCGTTACTTTCATACAAATTCCCTCCATACTTTTGATCTTGATTCTAAGGTTATATATTCACTCCAGTCGGTGCGCCCGTCCTTAACCTTGTAAGCTATTACACTTTCATGGTCAGGATCGGTTACAAAATTGATCGTCCAGTGTCTTAGATTCCATGTCCAATCACCATCTCTGACCATTTCATCTTCAAAGTTGTCCCGCAAAATATCTACTATTTTTTTTAAGTTGTTTAGCTTTCCCATTCTTCCTCCTCCTCATCAAAAATGTAATATGGCACGTCCATAAACTCCACTTCGCATGGATTCTTAGTAATAAAATAGTTAATCCGGTTTACTAGGTGATAGCCGTTAGCAATATATAAATTGCCGTCATCACCATCCACCAGCGTCCATACTCGATCAGGTTCAGTGTTGGCTATGCTTAGCACATAATCTAACTCTGCCCCGTAAGTTTCAAATTTATCTCCAGCATCGGTATCAATATGGTTCTGTATAGGTTGATACTTTGCTTCCCAGTCATCGCATTCTTTTTCCCAGTTCATGATTCCTCCCATTCGTAAGAATTGTATTTATCAATAATGTTTCTCAATGGTAAATCTCCCAACATAAGAGCAAGTAATGCGTAAAGCGTTTCTGCATGACCATCTCTAAATTCTTGATGGATATCTACAATAATTTTTGCAATTATTTTTTCTTGCATGCTATGCCTATCCATGCTCAGCCTCCTTTTTAGTAAGTCTATGCTCTAGTTCATATAGTTTATTTTTCATTTCTCCAAAAAATTCCTTTTTGCTTTCATAGCCTATCTCTTTATATGTAAGACCAAATTCCAAGTCCGCAAAATCAAATTGCATCTCGGTCAATAATTCTTCTATATACTTATCCATCATTCCTCCTCTATGCTGGTAATTACAAAACTGTCCGCAACAATCGCGCCCAATACCAATGGTTCTCCATCCATGTAAAAGAAAATTTGCTCATCTGCATAATCTTCTTTTCCATCCCAATCACCCAATGCGATATTTACAGGTAAAACTCTGTCTGGCTCATCTTGCCAATAGCCCTCGCAATACCTAGTATCATATTTAGACATTTTCTTGCTCCTCAAAAATTCCTAGTGCATCTGCTTCTTCTTTCAATGCTTCTACGGGTGCAAAATACAATAGATCAGCCACTAGCGAATCAATAGGTCTCTCTTGGTGTAGATAATCCAAGTAGCGATCATATTGTGCCGGTGTCCATCCTAGCGATACCAGTTTTGCATTAACAATAGTTCCGTAGTCATAACTAAAAATGTTCTCTGACCCAGTAGGTATTACATTAGTTTCAGCATTAAGCATTTTGAATCTCCCCGTTATCTGAATCTACATAATCAATATACTCATTGGCACACACTAGCTTGCCACCATCCAAAATAGATAAGTCGGTATTAAACTCATCCCAAGCCTTTTCCTCTGCTTGTGTCTCATCTTCCGCCTCCACCTCAATGCGGTAAATATAAGTTTCCTCTCTAGCAATACTTACTTCAAATTTAGGCATTTTTAATCTCCTCTAAAGTTAATTTGTAAGACTTCAAACTACTGCTACCCTCTAAATAAACTGCACCTTCTGTGTAATCTAAATAGCTTTCAGGAAAATTCTTTACAAAATCTAGTCTTGTATAAGAGTTCTCCATCAGAAAATCGTAAACCTCTTGCGCTAAAAATTGTTTCTCTTTCATTATTTTTCCCCTTTTAAGCCTGACCCTCAATTACAAAATTCACTGCATTTTGAAACAATAACTTCATACTGCAAACAAAAACATAAGGACAAACCCTATATCAAAATGCTCAAAAATTAAGCACTTTGGTATAGATGTCGGGATGTGTAGATTACTTGCCCGACCCAAGTTTAGGAACGTAAACCCGCTACAATATTAAGGGGAACGGGTTTACAAAGATAATTTTTGCATCTACAAGGCGTTAAAAAATCTCCCTTCATGGATCCCCTCAATTATTCGTCTGGGTGTTTGCTCTCGAATACATCGCGCCCAAGTTTGATAAGCTGGTGCGCTTGATCTTCTGAAAGTCCCCTATGCTCCCCAAATACTGAAGGCGTGAGGTAATTATTCACCCAGTCCAGATACTCTCTAATCAAAAATTCTCTTGTGCTCATTAGTCCATCCATCCATCATAATATTCTGCGGTTATGCCTTTGCTTTTAAGATACTCAAGCGCGGGTTTTACTGATGCGCTGGCGGGTAAATTACCTTGAACCCATCCGCACCGACTGATTGACATCTCAACGGGTAGCCGTTTACCTTTCCCGACATACCACACCCGCAACGCTTTACCCCCGCAACACGTCCCGCCCGTCTGCTCTCCCTGTCTTTGCCATTCGCTGAACCAAATATCTTCCGCGATCTTTCCATGAGTGCGTAATGCTTCGAGTTCTGTCGGCGTGTATGCCTCAATCTTTTCCCCGTATAGGTCGCAAGTCTTCATAATTGCCTTTCTAATAAAAAATATGTGTAGCCGTCTTTTTTTGCGTTTAGTTCTTCCGCGATCTTCTCTGCTTGGTCTTTCCAATAGTAAAGGGTGGTAGAAATACCCTCTAAACCCTCTACGCTTCTGCACTTGATAAAATATGCGGTCATAATTCCCCCTTAATAGTGATTTGATACATAAGTTTTAAGCGTGTCGGTCATCTCTTGCATATCCGCGCGCCCCTCGTTCAATAAACCCTTAAAAAGCTGGATAAAATCGGGATCATCAATAAGCAAGTGCCGGTCTATCGCGGTGGCATCTTCTACTGATGCCATTACAATGCTGGCTGTTATTAAGTTGATATTCATAATTTCCCCCATAAAACAATCGCTTGATAAGATACAAAAATGGCATATAAGCCCGCTATGACTACAAAAATGCTTAAAATGGTCTCTTTCATGCTCTGCGCTCCCCATGCACTCCATAGTAGGAGCATTTTTTGATTGCCATCGAATCGCCCTTAATCGCGTCATCCATCAGGGTGCGCGCCTCCTCGGGCTGGCATGGTATAGCGTTCTGCAATAAGTCGCGGGCTATTGCCCTCGGCACTGGTCTATTGTTTATATAAAATTGAATCATCACTTCCCCCTAATAATGTATTAACTAATTGAGTGGTGGATTCATAACCCATAATTTGAATATGCGGGTCGGTTAATCCTTGAATAAATGCGTCTGCCTCTTGCTCTGAACTAAAAGCCCGTATTAGCTTTTTATTAGTCCATGAGTTGTATCCATTGGCTAAATAAACTTTTTTCATGCTAGCACCTCATCATTAAGATTTGCCAATGCTTCGCGGGCTTCGTCTGCTTCAATCTGTTTGCGCTTGGCTATGCTTTTCAGTGCCTTTTTATAATGCTCTGCGGTGTCAAATGCTTCCAGTTCTGTGCGCATGGCTTTGCGCGCCTTGTCGCTGGTGCTGAATGCCTGATCTACATCTAAACGGGCAACACATTCCCCGAAAATATCGAAAATCGCATATCTGAACCCGCGCTTGGTCTTGTGAAAGTCAAGGAATGACGATTCAATGACATAGAATAAAAGCCCGCTTTCAGTTTCGTGCGCGCTACTTATCCGGCATCCAAAAAACTTAAGATTGGAATCACTCGCCCAGTGTGTGCGCCCCTCTAGGTTTAACTGTGCGTTATTTTTGGGATAGCTTGATTTATTGCCATAAAGTGAAGCTATGCCGGATTGTTGAATGATCGTTGCTATTTGGTTGGTTTCCATGCGTCTAATCCTCTGTTAAGTGTGTTTGACTGTTTAAAATTGTAAAACTGTGCCGTCTGTGGTTAATACTGTCTTATTGCCTAGCTTGTCATAAGCGAACGCTAGATATTCTTTACAGAAGCGGAGTTGCTTAACTCCCTTGAGCCTGTAATCATTTGCTAGGTTGTAATCAGATACCCCAATAAAGCTAAAATCATTATTTATTGCGGTTTTCAAAAAATCCTCTGTTAAGCTCTTGAGCTTGCGGGATTCAATCTTTACTTGTTTCATTGTGTCTATCCTCTCGGTTGTGGTTTGACTTACTGCTAGGGGAATTTTTACATATACACCACTCAAAACCATAGGTATAAACCCTTAGTTTCTTGATGTTTTCTTGATTTAGGTCAAGATTTCAGAAAATAGTTTGCGCCCTGTGCGGTCATGCTTTGATTCTGTTCGGGCAAGTGTGAAAGATAAAAGCCCGCATTGTTTCCCTTTTGGAATCAGCTTGGCTCATTCTCTACTAGGGGAAGATATAACCACTGTATAGATATACAGCTGTGCATTTATACAGTAGCTATGATACTATTCACCCATGCAAGATATATCCGTCCCTGTTTTCCTATTCTATTCCCGTCCTATATAAGATATGAGACTGCAAAAACTCACTAAGAAGCAGATCAAGGAAGCACTAGATCAGCAACCCATGCACGAGATACTCCAAGTAGATAAAAGCTCTCTCACTGCTAAGCAATTAAAGTTCTGCGAGCACCTCGCGACTGGTGAGACTAAGGCGGGAGCATATCGGAAAGCATATAACAGCAAGGGAAAGACCAACACAGTAGCAACGCGAGGGCATGAGATGGCAAAGCGCAGTGATATACAGGTGATGACAGAAGCGATAAGGCAGGGAATTGAGTTCCAGAAACTTTATTCTGCTGGACAGATAAGGGCTTTAGTCGTTGAAAGACTAACGAGAGAAGCTATTGCAGAGGGTTCGAACCCTTCCGTCAGGGTGAACGCACTCAAAGCACTGGGCACAATCGCTGGCGTTGACGCATTCGTGCATAGGTCTGAGACCACAGTCATAAAAGACAGCGACAAAGCTAGAGCAGAACTCATGGAGATGCTTAAACAATCCATCGCGGACAATGCTCGCACCATTACCAGTGATGACACAGACGTGATAGAACTAATGAACGAGATCAGCTCCGCGCCCGAGCAAAATCCCATCCAGCCAGCCGAGGACCCCCACCCCCACGAATCAGGAGAAGGAGTCCCAACTACTCATATACATAGTAATCCTGACATAGAATCACCATCTGAAGTAATTGAAAATAATACTGAGGAAAAACAATGAGTTACAGGTGTAAACGTTTACACTTAGGTTTTTGGCAAGTACGGGGGGTATATTTTTATGGAAACACCCCCCCTTATGTTTCTAAATTCAATGGGTAGGGGGGTATATATTTTTTATGAAAATGCTTAAACAGAACATAGAAGACCTTAAGGTGATACAGAGTAGCTATCCTAATAACAGTAGAGGGTACCAAGCGCTTAATCTGGCTATAGTAGCTCTCTCTCAGTTATATGCTACTAACGAACATATGCTATCCATAGCGGAACCCCACTGGGTAGCGGGCGAGCCGGCTGGCAGCACGATTAATGTAAAGCCAGGCCAAGCTTGGTTTACGATGGAGGACTGAAATGCCAGATAAAGACGAAATCCTAAATCAAGTCTCTACTATGGACTCAGAGTCAATTCGCTTATTGGTGAATGACATCTGGCTCCTATACGATGAGGCGGTTCTCAGAGAGACCGGCCATCTGTATAACTTGGGGAGCGGGGACCCGCATTGGGAAGGTCATCTGTGACAGAAAAGCAACAGTATATTTATGAAGTGATTGATAGCTGGTGGCAGCGATTTGGTTTCGCGCCCAGCATTCAAAACATTATGGATATTACTGGAGATAAGTCTAAAGGCAATATCCACCGTATTTTAAATAAGTTAGTCCAGTTGGGCCATTGCAAGAAGTTGCCCAATACTGCCCGTAGTATTCGCCCATCCTATATACGGATTAGAAGTACTAAATGAATCTAACAGAAATCATCGCCAAAATGCCGGTAACGGAGCAAGAGGCTTTCTATGAGGCGGCGGAGATTTATTTAAGTTCTATGAAGCGCGAAGCAGCGCAAAAAGACTTTATGGCGTTTGTCCATGAGATGTGGCCTGGATTTATTAATGGGGCACACCATAAGGTGATGGCTAAGAAGTTTGAAGACATTGCCAATGGCAAGCTAAAGCGTCTAATCATTAATATGCCACCACGGCATACTAAGAGTGAGTTTGGCTCCTATATGCTGCCGGCATGGTTCTTAGGCAGGGATCCAACAAAGAAGATTATTCAATGTTCCAATACAGCCGAACTAGCCGTAGGTTTTGGCCGTAAGGTACGTAACTTAGTAGGAAGCGAGCAGTATGCCAAAATTTTCCCGAATGTCACATTACGCTCAGACAGCAAAGCGGCTGGTCGTTGGAGTACTAATAGTAATGGCGAATATTTTGCGATTGGTGTGGGAGGTACTGTTACTGGTAAAGGTGCTGACCTTCTCATCATCGACGATCCCCATTCGGAGCAAGAAGCCGCGATAGCGTCTACTAACCCAGAGGTATACGACAAAGTATACGAATGGTACTCATCAGGCCCTCGTCAGCGTCTGCAGCCGGGTGGCGCGATTATTGTCATTATGACCCGTTGGTCAAAGAAAGATTTGACCGGCAGAATTTTAAAGTCCGCAATTGAAAAGGACGGGGACGAATGGGAAACCATCGACTTCCCTGCAATCCTCCCTAGCGGAAAAGCACTATGGCCGCAATTTTGGGATATTAAGGAACTGGAAGTTCTTAAGGAAGAACTGCCTGTTTCCAAGTGGAACGCGCAGTATCAACAGCAGCCAACGAGTGAAGAGGGTGCGCTCATCAAGCGCGAATGGTGGAAGACATGGGACAACGAAACCCCACCACAGTGCTCATACGTCATTCAATCTTGGGATACCGCCTTTACTAAGAATGAACGTTCAGACTACTCAGCCTGTACAACTTGGGGTGTTTTCTATCTAAATGAAGACGAAATGCAGCCTAACGTTATTCTCTTGGATTCATTTAAAGCTCGTATGGAGTTCCCAGAGTTGAAAGAGAAAGCTTTCAATATGTATAAAGAATGGGAACCAGACTCGTTTATCGTGGAAGCAAAGGCTTCAGGCCTGCCATTAATCGGGGAATTGCGTAGAATGGGAATACCGGTATCAGAGTTTACACCTACTCGTGGCAATGATAAGATTGCCAGATTGAATTCAGTAACAGATTTGTTTGCGTCCGGCAAGGTCTGGGCGCCACCAAGAAGATGGGCGGACGAAGTTATAGAAGAAATGGCATCCTTTCCTAATTCGGATCACGATGACTTAGTGGACTCGTCCACTCAGGCTCTCATTCGCTTTAGACAAGGTGGATTTTTACGTTTACCAAGTGACCTACCGGATGAACCGCAGTATTTTAAATCTAAGCGTAACGCTGGATACTATTAATTAGGAAAAAATTATGGCAATTGATAAAGCTCTATACCAACTCCCCGAAGGAATTGAGGCATTAGCGGAACAAGAAAGTCCTTTGGAAATTGAAATTGAAAATCCAGACGGTGTAACCATTGGAATGGATGGTTTAGAGATTGAAATTGAGCCAGCATCTGAGGCAAATGACGATTTTTACGCTAACTTAGCGGAAGACATGGACGAAAGAGAGCTAGCAAGCCTAGCATCTGACCTAACTTCTGACTTTGAAGGAGATATTGCCGCACGAAAAGACTGGATTCAGACTTATGTGGACGGTTTAGAGCTATTGGGCTTGAAAATTGAGGAAAGAAGTGAGCCATGGGAAGGCGCTTGCGGTGTTTACCACCCAATGTTGTCCGAAGCACTGGTTAAATTCCAATCTGAGACCATGATGTCCATCTTCCCTGCCATGGGTCCAGTAAAAACTAAGGTTATTGGTAAAGAAACGCCAGCAACTAAGGCTGCAGCTGAGCGTGTTCAAGAAGATATGAATTATCAGCTGACCGAAGTGATGCAAGAGTACCGCCCAGAGACAGAGCGTCTCTTATGGGGCTTGGGTTTAGCAGGTAATGCGTTCAAAAAAGTGTACGAAGACGAGCAATTAGACCGTCAAGTAGCAATGTATGTACCAGCAGAAGACATGGTAGTGCCTTACGGCGCATCTAGTCTTGAATCTGCTGAGCGTGTAACCCATGTAATGCGCAAAACAGAGAATGAAATGCGCTCATTACAGGTATCCGGCTTTTACCGTGATATTGACTTAGGCGAACCAGCAAACGTCCTTGATGAAGTAGAGAAAAAAATTGCTGAGAAGTTGGGCTTTAGAGCTACAACGGACGACCGTTACAAAGTCTTGGAGATGCACGTTAATCTTGACTTAGACGGATACGAACATACAGACGAAGACGGAGATCCTACTGGAGTAGCATTACCGTACATCGTTGCGATTGAGAAAGGTACTAATACAGTTCTTTCCATTCGTAGAAACTGGGAACCAGATGATGAGAAATACAAAAAGCGTCAAAGCTTTGTACATTATGGATATATCCCTGGGTTTGGTTTTTATTGCTTTGGTCTTATACACCTTATTGGCGCATACGCCAAAAGCGGAACCTCAATCATTCGCCAATTGGTTGATGCCGGTTCACTTGCAAACTTGCCAGGTGGCTTTAAGACCCGTGGCTTGCGAATCAAGGGTGATGACACACCAATAGCCCCAGGCGAATTCCGTGACGTAGATGTTCCTTCAGGAGCTATGCGCGACAACATTATGCCTTTGCCGTACAAGGAGCCTAGCCAAGTATTGATGGCGTTGTTAGGTCAGATCGTAGATGAAGGTCGCCGTTTTGCTAACACAGCAGACTTGAACCTTTCCGATATGTCTGCCAACGCGCCCGTTGGTACCACATTGGCAATCTTGGAGCGTACCCTTAAGGTAATGTCTGCAGTACAAGCCCGTGTTCACTTTAGCTTGAAGCAAGAATTAAAGTTACTCAAGCGCATTATTGCTGACAACACACCTGAAGAGTATCACTATGAGCCAGTAATCGGCAGCCGCATGGCCAAGCGTTCTGACTACGAAAGTACAGACGTTATTCCAGTAAGCGATCCTAATGCATCAACTATGGCTCAAAAGATTGTTCAATACCAAGCTGCTATGCAGTTGGCACAACAGTCTCCAAACCTATTCAATATGCCATTGATGTATCGTGAGATGCTAGATGTACTTGGAATTAAGAATGCTCAGAAGCTAGTACCGCTTCCAGAGGATATGAAGCCAAAAGATCCTGTTACAGAAAACCAAGACATCTTGTCAACCAAGCCCGTCAAAGCTTTCCAATCACAAGATCACAAAGCTCATATTGCTGTTCATATGGCAGCCATGCAAGATCCAAAGATTATGGAATTGGTTGGTCAAAGCCCATTGGCACAGCAAATTGGCGCCGCTATGCAGGCTCACATTGCAGAGCACTTAGGATTTGAATACCGTGTTCAGATTGAACAACAGCTCGGCATGACATTACCGCCTGTAAAAGATGAGTCTGGCGAAGATGTCAATATGGATCCAGAAGTTGAAGCTCGTTTGGCTCCAATGTTAGCTCAAGCAGCTCAACGCTTGTTGCAACAAAACCAAGCTGAGGCAGCACAACAACAGGCTCAGAAACAACAACAAGATCCAATTGTTCAAATGCAAATGCAAGAACTGCAGATCAAGCAAGCCGAGCAACAACGTAAGGCGGCTAAAGACTTGGCTGATGTTCAATTTAAACAACAGCAATTGCAAGTTGATTCACAGCTTAAGAAAAAGCAAATTGACATTGACGCTTTAAAAGCAGCAACTCAAGCTAAAGAACAAAAAGCAAATCGTGATATGGATGCTTTAAAAGTGGTTGCAGAAATGAACCACAATAAAGATGAAGCAGATAGAACTCGTGCTATTAATGCAGTTACAAGAGCTACAGAAATGATGCATGAGAAATCTATCACTGACAAAAGGCATGACATTGACTTAACAAAACACTTTAATCAACAAAAGAAGGAACCTAAACAGAAAGGTGAATAATGGACGCATCTGATGTTCTAGTAGACGAACTAGACAAAAAAGTGCAGAAACTAACAGAATGGTTGGGGGGCGGACAAGCCAAAGACTACCCTGACTATCAAAGAATTTGTGGAGAGATTCGAGGTCTGCTCTTTGCAAAGCAGGAAATATTAGACCTCAAACAAAAGATGGAGCATTCGGACGATGACCAGTAAAAAGCTCCTTGACGCTATGTATTACGAGCGAAACAAAGAGGCCTTAAACGCTAGAAAAGCGCTTAGGTATGCTGAAAATCGTGAGAATATTCGTGCTAGACAGGCAGAATACTATCAAAACAATAAAGCTTTATTTGCTAAAAAAGTAGCAAAACGACATGCTGCAAAGTTAAATAGAACCCCTAGTTGGCTAACAAAAGCCCACTATGCAGAAATCGAAGGTTTTTATGATTTCTGTCAAATATTCAATGCTTACATACACGATGTAAAAAGCAAATTTGAGGTAGACCACATTATCCCTTTACAGGGAAAACAAGTTTCTGGACTACATGTTCCAGAAAATCTGCAAATATTATCTTGCAGAGAAAACGTAGTAAAGCGCAATACTTTTAATCCAGTTGTATATCCTAGACAAGGAGAAGTACCACGATGAATGAAGTTAATCTTAGCCAGGCAGTAGACTTAGCTGCAGTGCTAAACAAAGAAGCAGAAGATAGGGCAAAGCAGTTACCATCCCCTAAAGGGTACCGCATTTTATGCGCAATCCCTGAAGCAGAAGAAACGTTTGACAGTGGACTCATTAAGTCAGACGAAACCCGCAGACATGACGAACTATTATCAACAGTGCTTTTTGTGATTGATATGGGATCAGATTGCTATGCGGATCAGGCTCGTTTCCCGACAGGCCCGTGGTGTAAGAAGGGCGATTTTGTCCTTGTTCGCCCAAATGCAGGAACCCGTATCGTTATTCACGACCGTGAATTCCGAATCATTAATGATGACTCTGTGGAAGCTGTAGTAGAAGATCCACGTGGCATCAAGCGTAAATTCATTTAAGGAGCCGGACAATGGCAAATTTTAAAGAAGAAGAATTTTCTTTTCCAGACGAAGCAAAGGCTGAACCAGCTGAAGCTAGTACTGATTGGGAGATTGAAATTGAAGATGATACCCCTGAAGAAGACCGTGGACGTAAGCCTGCGGATCCTGAAAAGGTTAAAGCTTTAGAGGTAGAAGTCAACGAATTAGACAAATACAGCAAGGACGCTAAAGACAAAATGATCCAGATGAAGCGTGTCTGGAACGATGAGCGCCGCGCTAGAGAAGAGGCTGAAAGAGAGCGTCAGGCAGCAATTGACGCAGCAAAACGCTTGCTTGAAGACAATAATCGCATGAAAAATGTGATTAATAACGGTACAGGCGAGTATCTTGAAGCAATGAAAAACTCTGCAAAACTAGAGTTATCTGCAGCTAAAAAGTCTTACAAGGATGCTTATGAGTCCGGTGATACTGAAAGAATGGCAGAAGCTCAAGAAGAGATTGCTAAAGCTGCTCTTAAAGACGAAAAAATTAAGTCTTTTAGACCACAAGCTTTACAAGAAGAAAGTTTTGATGTACAAATACCACAACAGTACCAATCTGCCCCAAAACCTGACGAAAGAGTCATGGATTGGCAATCAGAAAATCCTTGGTTCGGACAGGACGAAGAGATGACTGCTAGTGCGTTAGGGCTACACGAAAAGCTCAAGCGCCAAGGCGTTAAGATTGGATCTGAAGAGTATTACGCAACGTTGGACAAAACAATGCGAAAACGGTTTCCTGAAAGTTTTGAGGAACCCGAAGAAGTAGAGGTCGAGCAAAAGGAAGACGCTCCGAAAGCCAAACCCAAAACGGTAGTAGCTCCGGCAACTAGATCGACCGCATCTAAAAAAGTCAAGCTAAAAACATCGCAAGTAGCAATTGCGAAAAGGCTTGGTCTTACCCCAGAGCAGTACGTCCGTGAACTTTTAAAATTGGAGGCCTAACATGGCTGAGAAACGAATTGACCGTGAAGTAGAAACCCGTGAAGTAAGTAGTCGCCCTATGCAGTGGCAACAACCTGAACTTCTCCCTGAGCCTGACAAACAGGCGGGCTTTGCGTATCGCTGGATTAGGGTAGCAACTTTGAATAATGCTGATCCCCGTAACTTAAGCGCTAAATTGCGCGAAGGTTGGGAACCAGTAAGACTAGAAGAGCAACCAAAGTTCCAACTGCTAGCTGATCCCAATAGTCGCTTTAAGGACAATATTGAGATTGGTGGATTGTTATTATGTAAGACTCCAGTAGAGTTTGTACAGCAACGCAACGATTACTATGCGAAGCAAAGTGCATCTCAAACAGAGGCTGTAGATAACAACTTAATGCGTCAAAGCGACCCACGGATGCCGATCTTTAATGAACGGAAATCTACGACTAGCTTTGGTAAAGGTAGTTAAATTTAATCTTTAGGAGTATTTAAATGGCTTATCCAACCATCACCGCTCCCTACGGCTTTAAAGCTATTAACCGTTATGACGGCATGCCTTATGCTGGTGCTACTCTTCAGTACCCAGTTACATCAGGTCAAGCAATCTATTACGGTGACACAGTTAAATTAGTCGACGGTGGCACAGTATCACGTTCCGGTGCAACAACTTCTGGAACTATCCTCGGTGTTTTCACTGGTTGCCAGTACGTTAATTCGTCTGGTCAAACAGTTCAAGCACAATATGTACCAGCTTCAGGCGTAACAAGCCCAATCGCTTATGTTGTAGTAGATCCAGTTGCTGAATTTAAAGTAGCTGTAACAACTACTGGCAATACAACTGTAGTGACTGGCGCAAACGCAACTATCGTTGGTACAAACGTTGCACAAACTGCATGGGCAGCAGGTTCAAACGCTAGTGGTGATTCTATCTCCGCTATCGTATTGCCAGCTAACGGTGCCGGTAACGCAACAACATTGCCGTTCCGTGTTGTATCAGTAGTTCCAGATACAGCATACGCCAATGCTACGGGCGTTCTCTTCTACCCAGAAGTGATCGTAAAAGTAAACACAAGTACACAACAATTACTGGCTGACACCGGTGTGTTGTACACAGCTTAAGGAGCTAATTAAATGGCTATTTCACGCGCACAACTACTGAAAGAGTTGCTCCCAGGCTTGAACGCATTGTTCGGACTTGAGTACGCAAAGTATGGCGAAGAGCACAAAGAGATCTACGAAACTGAGACCTCTGAGCGTTCTTTTGAAGAAGAAACAAAATTGTCTGGTTTCTCTGCCGCCCCTGTTAAAAACGAAGGCTCTGCCATCGCTTATGACAACGGCCAAGAAGCATGGACAGCTCGTTACAACCACGAAACTATCGCAATGGGCTTCAGCTTAACTGAAGAAGCTATCGAAGATAACTTGTATGACTCTTTGTCTGCTCGTTATACTAAGGCATTGGCTCGTTCCATGGCTTACACCAAGCAAGTAAAAGCTGCTGCTGTTTTAAACAACGGCTTTAGCTCTAGCTACACTGGTGGTGACGGCGTTTCTTTATTCAACGCTAATCATCCATTGGTTTCTGGTGGTGTTAACAGTAACGTTCCTACAACCCCTGCTGACTTAAACGAGACTTCTTTAGAAGCCGCCGTTATTCAAATCAGCTTGTGGACAGACGAGCGTTCACTCTTGATCGCTGCTAAACCACGTAAGTTGGTAGTTCCACCTGCACTCCAGTTCGTTGCAACTCGCTTGCTTGAAACTGAATTGCGTGTTGGTACAAACGACAACGATATCAACGCATTGAAAAATAACGGTTCAATCCCAGAAGGTTACGCAATTAACCACTTCTTGACCGATAGCAATGCTTGGTTCTTGACAACTGACGTACCTAACGGTATGAAGCACTTCGAGCGTACTCCTCTCCAGAACTCTATGGACGGCGATTTCGACACTGGTAACGTTCGTTACAAGTCTCGTGAGCGTTATTCATTCGGCTGGTCAGATCCACTCGGAATGTACGGTTCTGCAGGCGCTTAATCAGCACCTGAGCATCACGGAAGACCCCGCCAAAAGCGGGGTTTTTCTTTATCTTAATATGTTGCACTGCACCAATTAGTTGTGTATACTACACACAATGACTCAATAATGAGTCCGCAACTAACTTAAGGAGTTATTTATGTTTGATTTTACAAAACAGATTCAACAGTACGAAGAATTAGCAGAGCGCATCAAAGAAGTAAACGAGTTCTGGGTTAATTCAATTTTTGCATCTACTAAAGAGTTTTTCAAAACAGCAAAAACAAAGTAATAAATCAAGCCCCTTCGGGGGCTTTTTACTTGCATAAAAATTAAATAGTAGTAATATTGTGGAAACCAGAGTTTTGGTCTATCAAACTGATCTGGCAGACGACATACCGATTGATAGACTTATCTTGTATGTAAGGACAATTTATTATGACTCAAGCAACTACCTCAGCCATTTGGCGTTCCACAGGTGGCGATCAAACTCGCACCGCAGTAGCAGGCTCTATGATGATGAGCCAACCATTTTACATTGCTAACGTAGCCGTTACTGGTAACGTAGTTGTAAATTCTACTTTAGCTAACTCTGCAGTTATTCTCCCAGCAGGTGCTGTTGTTACCGCTGTTACCATCAGCTCTACAGCTACTGGTTCTGTAGACTTAGGCTTCACACCATTAATTGGTGTAGGCCCTGGTCAAACAACAACTTTGGGTACTAAAGTTCCACAAGGTTTCTTGGCTAATGCCTCTACAGCAGCTCGCATTACTATTAATACTGGTACTGCAACTGTTGGTGGCGCTTCTTTAGGCAACATTGCTAATGCAACTAACTTGGTTACTGTTGTTTCTACAGCTAACACTGGTTCTACTGGCGCTGTTAACGGCATCATCACCTATTTTGTAGCTGACCCTACATTTGGCGAAGAGAACGTTTAATTAATCTTACGGGGGCTTTGCCCCCACTTAAATCTTTAGGAGATTAATTATGATGCAAACTGACGTAAAAGCCACGCATTTAGACGCTTCTGGCGTTGTTTATGCTGGTCCAACCCGTGTAAAAGGTTATGCTGTATCATCAGGCGGCACTGCTGGTGAAATTATTTTTTACGATAATGCTAGTGCGGGGAGTGGAACAACTCGATTAACACTAAACATCTCAACAAACCAAGCACCTGGTTCAATGACAATTCCTGGTGAAGGTATTAAATTTGATAATGGTGTTTATGCAACTTTGCCCGCTAACGCACACATCACTGTATTTTATGGCTAAGAAAAAAGGAGTTTCCCTTGCGATTGGCCGTGGTGAAAAGTTGCCTGTATCTAAGGGCGCTGGGCTTACCGCCAAAGGCCGCGCTAAGTACAATGCAGCTACAGGCTCTAATCTAAAGGCTCCACAGCCCGAAGGTGGACCACGGAAGAAATCGTTCTGCGCGCGTATGTCTGGTATGCCGGGTCCAATGAAGGATGAGAAGGGTAAACCAACTCGTAAAGCGGCTAGTTTAGCCAGATGGAAATGCTAAATGGAAATAATGGTCTGGAACCTAGTTCTTTCTGGTGCAATGACAGTAATGGGGTTTTTTCTCAAGGAAAAGTCTGATGAAATTAAGCGCTTGGATATTCTTTTAAACAAGACTCGTGAAGAGATTGCAAAAGAATACGTAACAAAAGTAGATGTACATTTGGATATTAATCGTGTGTTAGATCGTTTAGATCGCATGGAAGCAAAGATTGATACCTTTATTCGGGAGAATAGAAGTGCCCTCAACTAGCAAAAAACAACATAACTTGATGATGGCTGTAGCTCATAGTCCAAAGTTTGCTAAAAAAGTTGGCATTCCACAATCTGTTGGTAAAGACTTTGCAGAAGCAGATAAAGGCCGTAAATTTGGTACAGGTGGTTCAGCAACGATTACTCGTGGTGGCAAAGGAGAAATCAACAAACAAGCAACTCGGTATGGAAGTATTTTTGGCAATGAAAAAAATGTTCCAAATGTTAATTTAAACAAGTATATTGGTAAGAAAGAAGGCGGAATTATGAAACACGATGATATGAAACAAGACATGCCAATGATGAAAAAAGTGGCTAAACAAGAAGTTAAAATGCATGAGAAATCAATGCACAAAATGGCTAGTGGCGGCAAAGTTGCTCAGTTAGCTAAAGCCAATGGGATTGCTGTAAAAGGCAAATCCAAAGGTAAGATTATTAAGATGTGCGGTGGCGGGAAGATGTAATCATGGCATTCACTGAAACTGGCAAAGAAAAAGTCAAACGTGAAGCCTACATGAAGGCTAACAAAGAGCGTGGCATTCGTGCTGAAAAACAACGGGATTATGAAATGTTTGGTACTACCGAGCAAAACATTCCTGCTGTAAATCCTATGGGTGACGTTACTGGCATGAAAAAGGGCGGTTCTGCTTCTTCTCGTGCAGATGGCTGTGCCATTCGTGGAAAGACAAGAGCATGAGACCTTCTCGTGGAATGGGCGACATTATGCCTTCCAAGATGGGGAAAGGTGTTAAGAAAGCTCGCCGTGATGATACTGATTTTACGCAATATGCTGAAGGCGGTAAGGTTGGCTTGTATGCGAACATTCATGCGAAGCAAAAGCGTATTGATGCTGGCTCTGGTGAAAAGATGCGTAAGCCTGGATCTAAGGGTGCGCCTACTAAAGAGGCATTTATTAAATCTGCTAAAACAGCAAGGAAAAAATGAGCACAACCGGAGTCACATCGTTTAATTTAACAATGAACGACCTTGTTGAAGAGGCGTTTGAGCGTTGTGGCAAAGAACTTCGTACTGGCTATGACTTCCGTACAGCCCGCAGATCAGTCAATTTATTGACAATTGAGTGGGCTAATAAGGGCATCAATCTATGGACCATAGAACAGGGTCAGATTGTGATGAACACAGGTCAGGCTATCTACCCATTACCAGTAGATACAATTGACCTCTTAGACACTGTTACACGTGTCTATAACGGTCAGCAAAATAATCAGAGCGATGTGAACATTAACCGCATCTCTGAATCTACTTATTCCACCATTCCTAACAAAAACGCTTATGGACGCCCAATTCAGATGTGGGTTGACCGTCAATCAGGAAATGTGGCTGCAGTACCAAATACTACCTTAGCAGCTGGATATCCAATCTCTGCTACAGATACCACCATTACACTTACTTCTACCGAAAATCTAAGAACTACTGGGTTTATCAATATTGACAATGAAACCATTGGCTATCAAAACATTGTTGGTAATCAGATTTTAAATGCTTGGCGTGGGCAAAATGGAACCACTGCTGCTAGTCATGCAGCTTTGGCATCTGTATATACAAATAACTTACCGTGCGTAAATGTATGGCCTACTCCTAGCTCCCCTGGAAACCAATATACATTGGTGTACTACCGTATGCGTAGGCTTCAGGACGCTGGTGATGGTATTAGCACTGAAGACTTGCCATTTCGTTTTATTCCCGCTATTGCAGCAGGATTAGCATATCATTTGGCAGTTAAATTGCCTGGTGTAGATCCACAAAGAATTCTTGGTTTAAAAGCTGCTTATGACGAATCGTTCCAACAAGCAGCGGACGAGGATCGAGAAAAAGCTCCAATTCGTTTTGTGCCACGTAATTTGTTCTATTCGAGATAATAATGCCTAGTAAATATGCTAGTGGCAAACATTCAATTGCGGAGTGCGATAGATGCGCTCAAAGGTATAAGCTTGTTGACTTGAAAAAGTTAGTTATTAAAACTAAGCAGGTAAGCATTAAAGTATGCCCTGAGTGTTGGGAACCAGATCAACCTCAATTACAATTAGGCATGTATCCGGTTAATGACCCACAGGCAGTACGGGAACCAAGGCCTGATATCAGCTATTATATGGGTGGGCAGACAGGATTGGGAACTAACATCTATGACCCAAATGTGTATAACCAGGATGATTTTGGTTATCCTACAGATGGTAGTAGACAGTTCCAATGGGGTTGGGCGCCAGTCGGCGGGGCAAGCAGTTTTGATACCGTTTTAACGCCTAATAACTTGATCTGTATAGGTCAAACAGGTACAGTAACGGTAAGTACAACTTAAGGAGCAGCAAAATGACATTTAGAAAATCCGCCGATGGCATTACCAAAACAGGTAAAACTAAAGGCAAAAACTTAGGCGATTCAGGTCCAACAATGGGCATTGAAAAAGGTCCAAAACATGGCCCACAAAAGCTCGGTAAAATGATGAAAGAAATGGGACGTAACATGGCTCGTGCTATGTTGCAAAAATCTTCAGGAAGAGGTCGTTAATCATGGCTAAGCAAAAATTCCCACCAACAGAAACTAAAGACGCTTGGGGTGCTTTAGGTCATGCCAAGGATAATGGTCCTGCAAGCATGTACACTGGTTTTAAATACCCAGAAGGCGGCGGTAATGACATTGGTATTTACAAGCAACCAATGACAAACCCAAACCCTGTTGGTGAATCAGTAGTTAAGAACCCACGTGTTAATGGTCCAGTAACAGATGTGCTTAACATCTCCGTTGCAGGTATCAGCAAAGGTAACTATAAGAGTAATAACCCAAATGGTGAAAAGACTATGCGTGGTTATGGCGCTGCTACTAAAGGCATCAAAACTCGTGGACCAATGGCCTAATGAATTACGAAACGTTATATAACTCCATTCAGTCTTATGCTGAGAACACCGAGCAGTTGTTCGTAGCTAATATTCCTGTATTCGTGCAGGAGGCTGAAGACCGTATATATAACTCGGTTCAACTACCGTCTTTACGTAAAAATGTTACTGGAAATCTTACTTCTGGCAATCAGTATATTTCTTTGCCTGATGATTGGCTTTCTAATTTTTCTTTAGCGGTAATTGATTCGGATAATAGATATAACTATCTTTTAAATAAAGATGTTAACTATATTCGTGAGGCGTACCCAGTAACCACAAGCACAGGACTCCCACAACACTATGCTTTATTTGGGTCTCAGTTAGCAAACGTCAATGAAATGACATTAATTGTTGGTCCAACCCCAAATCAAAGCTATGCGGTAGAAATGCATTATTACTATTACCCGCCAACCATTGTGCAGGGGCAAATTGACCTTCTTGGTACTTTAGCTGCGGGAACATTGACAGCTGGTTCGCTATATACCAACGGTGTATACCAAAATGTGTCTTTAACTGGCGGTTCTGGCGCCAACGCTACAGCGGATATTGTTGTTGTGGGCGGGGCAGTAGCTACTTGTACCCTTAAGTTTGGTGGTAATTTCTATGTTGTAGGGGACGTACTTTCTTGTTCTTCTTTAGGTTCTGGTACTGGTTTTACTGTAACTGTAACAAGCATATCTAATGCTGCAGGAACTAGCTGGTTAGGCGATAACTATGACCCTGCTTTATTTTATGGTGCTATGCGGGAAGCTATGTTATTTATGAAGGGCGAAGCAGATTTGGTTAAATATTATGAAGATAGATACCAAGAAGCTTTAGCACAATTGCGCCGCCTTGGAGATGGTCTTGAGCGTGGTGACGCTTACCGTAATGGCCAAACTAAACTTAATTACAACACTCTATAATGCCAATAACCCAAGGTTTAACCACTTCCTTCAAGCAAGACTGTTTAAGCGGCAGAGTTAACTTTACCTCTACTGGCACTATCTATGTATATAAAATTGCCCTATATAACGGTAATGCTAATATTGGCACTGATACCGCAACTTATACGACTACTAATGAACTACCCCTTGCAGGCGGATATGTCCCAGGGGGTAAAACGTTAACGGTTATTCCCCCAGCGTCCAATGTCTACGCAAATACAGCCTATGTCTCTTTTGACAATGTAACTTGGAATCCCGCTTCCTTTACTTGTAGGGGCGCATTAATATACAATAGCACGACAGGTGCGACAGTTTGTGTTTTAAATTTTGGGTCGGATAAAACCGCAACAAATACATTTACAGTAACTTTCCCGGCGGATACTTCATCGGACGCCATTATTAGATTTAGTTAGGAGCAATTATGCATAAAGAATCTGGAAGCTGTGGCGATCACGCTGTAGCAACATTACAAGCAAATGCCAACATCCCAGAAGGTATGGGCGTTGAAGGCTATTACCATGTTGAGTGCCGCGATAAAGAAGGCAATTTAAAATGGACTGAAGAGTTTCCTAACTTGGTTGTTGCCGTAGGTAAAGAGCTTTTGCTTAATACTTTACTACGTACTTCTGGTACTTATACTACCGTTGGACCATTTTTAGGTCTTACAAACGCTACTTTGACTCCAGCTGCAACAGACACCATGACTACATTGGTTGGCGGTGGCAAAGAGTTTACTGACTACACAGTTGGCGGTTCTGCAGTTCGTGGTACAGCAGTATTTGCTGCAGCTACTTCTACAGGGTCTACACCATCTAACGTGACTACTTCAGCAGCGGCTGCAATTACTTACACTATTACTGGTGCTGGTGGTACTGTTTATGGCTGTTTCTTGGTAACAGGTTCTGGCGCTGTATCTACACAGTCAAGCACTGCAGGAACCTTGTACTCTGAAGGCAACTTCTCTACTGCTAAAGTTACAACTGCTGGCGATACTGTAAGCGTTACATATAGCACAACCGCAACTTCTTAAGGAGTCCTAGATGGCTCTAGTAGTTTATGATCGAGTTCAAGAGACTACGACTACCACTGGCACGGGCGCAATAACCCTTGCTGGTGCGGTTGCTGGTTATCAGTCTTTTGCCGTTGTAGGGAATTTGGGACAAACTTACTATTGTATTGTTAATGGTACGCAGTGGGAAGTTGGTCTAGGGGTATACCAGACTGCTGGTCCGACCCTTTCTCGTGTTTCCATTCTTTCCACATCTACTGGATCGCCGACAGCAATTAATTTGTCTGGTGCATCAACTGTATTTATTACCTATCCCGCTGAAAAATCAGTGTTTGTTGATGATTCAGATATTGTTACTCTTCCTGGATCTTTAAGACTTAATGGAATTATTACAACAGGTGGTTACCCATTAGTAGGAAGTATTGTTGGAGGCTCTGGCGCTAGTGGTAATTCATTTTGGCCAACCCAAACTGGAGATGGTTCAGAAGTAAATAGTCTTTACGATGGTAAGGTTACCATTAATGTAGGCACAACAGGGTCTATTTCTAAAACATCTACTTTTGATATTAATGGAAATTTACAAGTTAATTCTGTTAATCAAGATTTGTCTGTAACTACTGCTACTGGCGGCACAACTGTTTTAACTCTTGCAGATACGCATTTTCAAGTTCTTATTGGTACAACTACTCATACATTTCAATTACCAGATGCAACAACAGAGCCAGTAGGCGTTTCATATATATTCGATAATGACTCTACTGGTAATTTATTTGTAGTTAACGCCGCTGGCGCTGCTATTGATACAGTACCTCCTGGTGGATATACCACTGTTTTTTTAGAA
This sequence comes from Ophiocytium majus, assembly GCA_032358315.1. Taxonomy (NCBI): domain Eukaryota; class Xanthophyceae; order Mischococcales; family Ophiocytiaceae; genus Ophiocytium; species Ophiocytium majus. The sequence continues at coordinate 33,036 of JAULBY010014346.1, read as the reverse complement.
GCTAATGGCACAGTAGCGGGTATTTGGGGTCGTTTTGGTATGCTTCCAAACGAAGTTAACTGGGGAACAAACAGTCTTGCTTTAGCTTCTACTGTTATCTCTGGGGGTACATGGCAAGGCGGAACAATTGCTTCTGGGTATGGCGGTACGGGCTTAACTACATTTAGTGCAGCTAATAATGCCCTTTACTCCACTTCTTCTTCTGCTTTAGCTGCAGGTACTTTGCCTATTGCAGCTGGTGGTACTGCCGCTACTACTTTTACATCAAACGGCGTTATTTACGGTAACGGAACAAGCGCTTTAGGTGTCACTGCAGCGGGTACTACTGGTCAAGTTCTTATTGGTAACACTGGTTCAGCTCCGTCTTGGGGTTCATTATCAAGTTCTGCAGTAAGCTCATTTAGCGCAGGAACTACAGGGTTTACACCTAGTTCGGCTACAACAGGTGCTGTAACTTTAGCGGGTACTTTGGGCACTGCAAATGGCGGTACAAACCTAACATCGTTTACTTCTAGCGGTGCAGTATATGCGACATCTACTTCCGTTTTAACTACAGGCACTTTACCAATCGCTTCTGGTGGTACAGGACAAACTACAGCTTCTGCAGCGTTTAATGCTTTGTCTCCTGTTACTACTACTGGCGACTTAATTATTGGTAATGGTACAAACAGTTCTACTCGACTTGGTATTGGTGCTAACAGTTATGTTTTAACAAGTAACGGTACAACGGCTTCTTGGCAAGCGGCAAGTGGTGGATTGACCATAACATCCACAACTACCAACGCAAACTACAATCTAGGCTTCCAATCTGCCTCTAGTGGAACTACGACTGTAGACTACATAAACACTAGCTTTACAGCCAACCCGTCTACTGGAGTGCTTACAGCCCCCGTTGTAAATGCTTCAAATGGTCTCGTGGTAAACTCCAATACCGTAGCAGCAAGCTATTCAATTCCTTCTGGAAGCGGTGCAATGAGCGTAGGCCCAATGACTGTCGCTTCTGGTCAAACAGTAACCGTGCCTTCGGGCAGCAGATGGGTGGTGTTATGAGTTCAGTCGTTATTTCAGGTGATACAAGCGGTACAGTTAGTCTTACAGTCCCAGCCGTAGCTGGTACTAATACAGCTACGCTTCCAGCCGCTACAGGTACAGTAATGGTGTCAGGTAATATGCCTACTTTTAGTGCTTGGCAGTCTACTGGGCAAACTTACGCAAATGGATATAACAAAGTTTCTTTGCAGTCTGAAGAATGGGATACGGCTAACTGTTTTGACTCAACAACAAACTACCGATTTACACCAAACGTAGCTGGATACTACCATTTTATTTATTCTGCAATTGTGCCTGCCGCTTCTAGAACAGGCGAACAACAAGTGTTTTTATACAAAAATGGCTCGTCTATAAAAAGTGGACTTGATTACACAATTTCATCAACATCCATTATATTGGGCAGTTCTGCAATGGGTTATGCAAATGGAACAACAGATTATTTTGAATTTTATTTATATTTAGCTACTGGTGGAACCGCTACCGCAAGTCAAGTATATACATATTTTCAAGGTTTCCTAGCGAGGGCAGCATAATGACTTTATATGACAAAATAATGGCTTTATATCCTAGCCTTACACAACAGGATTTCTTAACTGTAATCACACTACAAAACGATTCAGACGGCAAAGGCGATTACATTGCTAAATGGGAACACCCTACCCTAGCTAAACCAACAGATGAGGAATTAGCATAATGAACCCAATTGCATGGAAAACCACTAAAGGTGCATTAGCTTTTTGTAATTCTAAATTTGGCAAAGAACAAGGTTGGATTCCTTTGTTTACTAAAGACCAAGTAAAAGCAGAAACTTCTGTAGAAATTAAGGTGAAATAATGCCTTACGGAACAGTCAATGCTGATGTAATTGGCACAAGCGTAGCAAATACTTCATTAGGTGCTGGTAACGCTTCTATTATGAAGAATCGCATTATCAATGGTGCAATGGTTATAGACCAAAGAAATGCTGGTGCTAGTGTTACTCCTGCTGATGGTGCTTATACTTTAGATAGATATAAAGCACGATTAAGCCAAGCATCTAAGTTTAGCGTTCAGCAAAATGCTGGTTCAGTAACACCGCCTGTAGGATTTACCAATTATTTAGGCATTACTTCATTGTCAGCTTATTCTATTGCTGCTGGAGATTTTTTCTTGATGCAACAAGGAATTGAAGGATTTAATGTTGCAGATTTAGGTTGGGGAACAGCTAGTGCTAAGACTGTAACTTTATCTTTCCAAGTGTATTCAAGCCTTACAGGTACTTTTGGCGGTTCTTTATATAATGGTGGCGGTAATCGTTCATACCCATTTACTTATTCTGTCCCAGTAGCAAATACTTGGACTACTGTTTCGGTAACTATTGCTGGCGATACAACAGGAACTTGGGCAACAACAAACGGTGCTGGTATTTATGTAAATTTTGGTTTAGGTGTTGGTTCTACTTATAGCGGTACTGCTGGCTCTTGGTCTGCAAATACATATTTTTCAGCCACAGGAGCAACATCCGTAGTAGGAACAAACGGAGCAACTTTCTACATTACTGGTGTTCAACTAGAAGTAGGTAGTTCTGCTACTGGTTATGAGTATCGTCAGTATCAGCAAGAGTTAGCTTTGTGTCAGAGGTATTTACCTTGTTTTGACGCATCTAATAATTTTCTAACTGCTGCACCTGTTGCCCCTGGTTATGTAGCAGTATCAACCCTCGGAAGAGCTGTTTATTTCTATAAAGTTTCTACCCGAGTTCCTCCAACTGGAGTTACCGTTACATCGCCTACAAGCTTTACTTTTTCAACAGGAAGCGCTGGCTCAGCCACTTCAGCAGTAGCATTTGGGTATGCAAGCACAGATAGCACTATATTAGAATGTAGTGTTACAGGTCTTACTCTTGGACAAGGTGGATATTTATACGCTGGTGCAAGTACTTGCAAAATACTATTTACAGGCTGCGAACTATGAACTATAAACTTTATGCTGTTGGTTTTGAAACAAAACCTAATGCTGCTTATTACACAGATGAACAAGGTCGCATGGTTAGTTTTATATTTGATCCATCTAGCACAGAATACCAAGCCTACCTAAAATGGCTTGAAGAAGGCAATACACCAGAGGCTGCAGAATGACAACAATTATTAACGGCTCAAGCCCTTCAATTACATTTAGTGACGGCACTACGCAGACTACTGCGGCTAACGTATTTTTAGCTACTGGTACGGCGCTATTGTTTTACCAAGCAGCTGCCCCTACTGGCTGGACTAAATCGGTTACCAATAATAACAAAGCATTGCGTGTTGTTTCTGGAACGGGCGGTGTGTCAGGCGGTACTGTAGCGTTTACTACAGCTTTTGCATCTCAGTCGGTCACTGGTACTATTGGCGCAACAACATTGTCAACAGCTCAACTTGCATCTCATACCCACGGTGCTAGTAACACTAACAACACAAGTATTAACCACGCCCACGGGTGGAGCAATTCTCAGCCAGTAGCAGCTAACGTAGCGTACGGTGTGGGTACTCCAGGCTTTACTCAAGTTACTTTCGGCGATACAAGCTTCGTTAACTCTACCTCTAATAGTGACCCAACCCACGCACACGGTGGCGCAGGTAATACAGGTAGCCAAGGTTCTGGTAGTTCGCACGACCACACTTTTGCTGGTACTGCAATTAACTTAGCGGTTCAATATATTGATGTAATTGTTTGTACTAAAGATTAACCATGATTATTGAGTTGCCAAACTATATTAGTGCTGAAGAGGTTGCTAGTATTAGAGAAGCAGTAAACCCCCATGCTGATGACCCTACCTATACTTATAATAGGGAAGGCACTACTGTTTTAATTTCAAAAACTTTAGAATTAGCAGATCTTGATACTAAGCTACAAGAAATTTTTAGTCGTTTATATGTGAATACAGTAGCTCCTAGATATAAACCAGCGATGGAATCTAGCGACCAAGGATACGAATACCATGTCTATAGGCCTGGTGATATTTGCCATTATCATGTGGACTCTGAAGTAGCGCAATCAACTGATCGAAGCTGTTTTCAATTAAGATATGCTTCTGTAATATTGCATTTAACTACCAATGAAGATGGTGGGGACTTAATTTTTCCAGCGCAAAATAAAAAAGTTAAAACAGAAGCTGGTAAAATTGTAATATTTCCACCTTATGGAATGTTTGGTCACTATACAACGCCATCAGCCACTCCAAGAGAAGTTGTAGTTGCTTGGTTTGTTTATAAAAATTTAACAGTTAACGTAAATCAGGAGCCAAGAATTTATGTCCACCGATAATACCCCTGTAACACCAATAGACATGTCTGGATTATTTACAGCTTTTGATGCGGATAGTTTATTAATCAAGCTACGAGATTTAGATATTCTTAATACCCATTCAGATCAAATTGTACGTTTAGTTCGTAACCAATTGCTAGCCCATACGGATTGGACACAAGCTGCCGATGCGCCACTTGCCCCAGAAATTAAACAAGCTTTTGCTGACTATAGACAGGAGTTACGTGATCTTACGGCGCATCCAGATTATCCTCTAAGCGTTACATTACCCACAATGCCAGCTACAAAGTAAAATGTTAACGCAAGTCATCAATATCTTTGATGGGCAAGTAGCGGAAAATGTATTACAAAAAGCAATAGAAGCAGCCGAATCCTCCCATGCTTATTATCCTTTTCATCAGGCGGGGGATGGGCATTTAGGGTTTAAATATAGCTGGCAATTGTATTTTCCAGAAGCTGGAATAACTGAGTTTACCAACCAAGATATAAAAGCTTTGTGGGAAGAAGTTCAAAAACAACTACCAAAAGGCCACACTTTGCGTAAGTGCTATATCAATGCCCATCAATATGGGGTTGAAGACTCAATCCACCAAGACGATATTTGGTTTGATAAAGGCGCTACAGTAATAGTATATTTGTGTCGTGGTTGGGACTCCAATTGGGGCGGAGCCACTATGTTTTTCTCTGGGAGTCCTATATCATCTATGGATATAGAGAAATGCGTATTGCCAAAATACAACAGATTTGTTACGTTTAATAAAGATATTTACCATTGTGCAGGGCTTGTTTCCAGAAAGTTTACTGGTCTAAGACTAACCTGCATGTTTAAAGTAGAGCTACCAACATGAAAATTGAACCTAAAGCCAATTGCCCCCTTGACGGATTTAATCCCTGTCGTGAGCTTGAATGTGCTTGGTTTATGAAAGTAGTAGGTAAAAACCCTAATACGGGATCAGACATTGAAGATTGGGGTTGCTCTATGGCTTGGCTACCAATTATGATGATTGAAAACAGCCAAATGCAAAGGCAAACTGGGGCTGCTGTGGAGTCTTTCCGCAACGAAATGGTCAAGGCTAATGAGTCTACCTTACAGCTAATGGCGGCTACCCAAACCAAAAGACTTAAATAATGTTCGGAATAAGTTCTTTTGCTCAAACGCCATTTGCTTCTTTAGCAGGGACATCCTTTTCCGCTACGATTATTGAAAACATCAATTTAGACGACTCCAACACACAGGCTTGGTCTTTCTTACAAAGTATTAATGAAGATGTAGTAATGTATGAGCAGCAAGAGCTTCCTGGGCAGTTCTATGTGTCTTTAATTGAAAACTTTATTGTTGATGATTCTAGCACCCAGACTTATACTTTTTTACAGTCTATTACCGAAAACCTCAATTCAGACAACGATCAAACAATAACTGCTCAATTTGCTGCAGCGCAAACAGAAAACTTTAATGCCGCTGATGACTATACGGTTTTTACAGCTTTTGGGCAGTCTAGAGTAGAGCCTTTTAACGCTGCTGACTCCGCAAGTCTTGCTGCTCAGTTCGCTAGTAGCATAGCGGAAAACCTCAACCCAGCTGATGTAATTACCATTAGAGCTGACTTTGCAACATCCATATCTGAGAACACCGCACTTTTAGATGTATTAAATGTTGCCGCTAGCTTTGCCTCATCTATTACAGAAAACGTAACATTAGCGGATATAGAAGCTATTATTCAAGTGTTTTTCTTGTCCATTACAGAAGATTTTACCCCTGCGGACGTTAGAACAATTTCGGCCCAGTTTTCACAGTCTATAGTAGAAAACGCTAATTTAGCAGACGTATCGTCAATTCAAGCCCAGTTTTTAGGAACTATTGTAGAAAACATTAACCTTTTACAGGTGCTAAACCTTCGTAGTTGGATTAAAATAAACGACAACCAAACTAACAATTGGCAGAATGTTGTAAATAGCAATACGCTTGTATGGCAACGAGTCGGTGCTAGTGGATTAGCTTTTGTTTTGTGGGTCAATAATAGTGGTAGTGTTGTAAATTGGTATAACAATAGTTCAAATATAGTTAATTGGGCTGAAGTTTCTACGGCTAATACATGGTCTACAGTGAATAATATCCAGTGATAAAAGGTTTAAAATGAGCGTTCCATATACTTTTGCTAATGCTGTAACTCCAGTTCTATTAAGCGAACTTGATGCCGATTTTGCTACGCCTATAACTTTAGGATCAACCCCAGTTTCCCTAGGCAATACTTATACCTCTATATCAGGGCTTACCCTTACATCTCCAACTTTTACTACGCCAGCATTGGGTACTCCAACTTCTGGTAATTTTTCAACTGGCTCGTTTACTTGGCCTACATTTAACCAAAACACAACTGGCACGGCTAATAATGTAACAGGGCTTGTTGCTACTGTTAATGGTGGTACTGGAAACGCAATTGGACAGGCTAATTCCGTTGCTAATGCTTTGACTATTGGCACTGGATTAAGTGGTTCTTCATATAACGGTTCAGTTGCAACTACAGTAGCTCTTGCAAATACGGCTGTAACTGCAGGAAGCTATACAAATACAAACCTTACAGTTGATGCCCAAGGACGAATTACTGCAGCTTCTAATGGCACTGCGGGCGGGGTTACTTCCGTTACTGGAACAGCCCCTATAGTTTCTTCTGGAGGCACAACCCCAGCAATTAGCATACCAGCTGCTACGGCTTCTGTAGACGGATATTTAACATCAGCAAACTGGACTACCTTTAATAACAAGCAGTCTTATGTGCCTTATATTGATGTAAGAAATTATGGTTATGTAGCTGATGGGGTTACAAACAACGCTACTGCTATTAATAATGCCGTTGCAGCTTTAGGTTCTACTGGCGGAGCTATTTACTTTCCTCCAGGAGTTGGCATAGTTAACTCAACAATTACTGTTAATTATCCAGCCTCAGGAGCATACGGTGTAACATTTATTGGTGCCGGCTCTGATGTATCTACAATTCAGTTTAATAACTGTAACGGGTTTGCAATTAATACAAATAGCGCTGTTCAACACATTCATTTTATGGATATGACGTTAACAACAAATGCTAACGGAACTTACAGTGCAATAGTCGTGACTGACCCCGCAAATACTGTTCCTACTTATGCTGGTCAAAGTGACTTCACAAGAATTACCTTAAGAGGCGCAACACAGTATGTAAACTACTGGCAATATGGCATTGCTAGTATTGGAAAAAGTAACATCAATTATGATGGGGTTAACGTATACGGCCCAACCGCAGGTAATGCAGGGACAGGTATTTCTTTTTCTGGACAAGTATCTGGAACATTCCAGTATGGCATTGTGTTTAACTTGGATAAATGTGGTCTTTATAATTTAGGCGTTGGTGTGTTGTATGGCTCATATATACAAGGCGTTACAGTATCTCAAACAAACATTGTTAACGGCACAACGGGCATTTATTTACCCGCTGGCGCTGTAGGTGCAACGCAAATGTCTTGTACATTATGTAACTTCAACACGTTATATGGAAACCAAATATTCTTAAATGAAGCCATTGCAACTGTCAATTTAACTGCTAATTCGTTCTATATTCCAAGTGGGACATATGGTGTATATACAAAATCTGGAGCAGGTACAACTATTGTTGGAAACTCTTTTTATGGGCTTAGTGCTGGTGTAGGCACGGGAGTGTATATAAGCGGATCTAATGCTGGAGTAGTTACTGGAAATTATTTTGGTAGTTTGGCACAAGGTGTTAATTTAACTGGAACATCATTGTTTAACGTGCAAGCAAATAAATATGTCGGCACTACGACTACTGTAGCAAATATTGGTTCAAATAGCGTTGGCGTAGCCACACAATAAAGGGTAAATCATGGCATCTACATATACAACAAGTCTACAACTTCAGAAAATTGCTTCTGGCGAACAGTCAGGAATCTGGGGTTCATCTACTAATACTAACTGGGACTTGATAGAACAAGCAGTTACTGGGGTAATAAACGTTGATCTTACTGGTGTAACCACATATACATTAGTAGCTTTAAACGGCGCTTCAGACGTACCTAGAAATTTAGTTTTAGTGTTTTCTGGAACTCCATCCGCTACAGTGAATGTTATTGCTCCTGCAGTAAACAAGTCTTATATTATTCAAAACAACTGCGGCAAACAGATTAATATTAGTGCTACGGGCGGAACCCAATCAGTTTCTATACCATATGTAACTGGTGGTTCATCTGCTCAAGTTTACTGCGATGGACAAAATGCTAGCGGAACAGGGATTGGTTTTTACCCAGCTTTAACTAATACTAGCGGAAACCTTAATGTTAGTGGTAATTTAGTAGTTACTGGAAATGAAACTATTAACGGCATCCAAACTGTTAACGGAACATCTACTTTAGTACCTCCAGGCTCTTTATTAATGTGGCCTACAAACGTTGCTCCAACTGGATATTTGCTATGTAATGGCGGTTCATATACAAGCATTGGATACCCTAACTTATTTGCTGCTATTGGATATACTTTTGGTGGTTCAAGTGGTACATTCCTTGTGCCTGACTATCGTAACCGTATGCCAATTGGTGCTGGAACTACTGCAGGAATTGCAATTGCTGGTGGTACCGCTGATGCAGTAATTGTTAACCATACCCATGATTCTGGAACTATTACTACAGGAAACGAGTCAACAACCCACAGCCATGCCCTTAATGCAAATGCTATCCAATCTCAAACTGCAGGTCTTTCAGGAACAGTCGGGCCGTCAATTTTAGCTGGTACTGACCCTGTAAATCTTACACTGGCCAACGGAAACGGTCATACCCATAACTTTAGCTTCACTACTCAAAATGCAAACGGTGGTGTATCTGGAACAAACGCTAACCTACCTCCGTACTTAGGTATTAGCTTCATTATTAAGACTTAATACAATGAAGTGTTATCAATCCAAAACTATGTGGTTTTCAGTAGCGCTAGTAGTGTTTGGCGCTTTACTTGACAACCTTCCAGCGTTACAGTCAGTAATAGATCCTAAATATTACGGCATCATATTGACTGTGGTCGGCATCATTGTTGCCGTTCTTAGATATGTAACCAAAGAACCAATTAACCCATGAATCTATTATATGGAAAAATTTTGGCTGGAGTTTTATGCGTACTCGGCATTTTTTATGCTGGTTGGCATACACGTGATGTGGACTTCATGGCGTTCAAAAAAGAAGTTGAATCAGTCGCCAAGGTACAAGAAGCCAAAGTCGAATCAATCCAAAAACAACAAGCCCTAGTTACTAAAGGAATCCAAGATGAACATGAAGCGAAGCTTGCTGCTCTGCGCAACTATTATAAGTCTACAAGCGTGTGGAACAACGCCAGTGGCAGTACAGTGCCCGGCATTTCCAATACCCCCAGCACAACTGATGTTATCACCGCCTACAATGGACTTGCTGGACGCTGTGCAGAAACCACGCTCCAATTAGTAGATTTACAGAAGTGGCTTAACGAGCAGATTGGGATTAAATGAAAGAAAGAACACCACTCGGATCATGGGTAACTATGGCAGTTACTTTTACTTTATGCATAGTTGTTATGGGCATGGTCGGGGCTATGCTGGTAGGAATGTTTGATAATGATGTAAGCAACGACAAAATCTTTGAAGCCATTACCCCTGCGTTTCAAACCATTATTGGCGGATTTATAGGTCTTATTACTGGCATTAAATTAGGGCATGACGACAATGACGAATGAGCAGCTACAGGCTTTAGGTATTGATGAAAAGTGGCTAGATCCGTTAAACGAAACGTTTGCCAAATATGAAATCAACACACCTATCCGTCAAGCAGCGTTTATTGGTCAGTGTGCTCATGAGTCTAATAACTTCAAAACTCTTGAAGAAAATCTTAACTACCGCCCAGAAACCCTGATGAAGGTTTGGCCTAGCAGATTCCCTGATTTGCAGACCGCTGACAAGTATGCCCACAATCCACAGCTATTAGCCAATAAGGTGTATGCTGGACGCTTGGGAAACAGCCAAGAAAATGACGGTTGGAACTTCCATGGCAGGGGTTTAATTCAATTGACTGGGCGTGAAAACTATGCAAACTGCGGATCTGGTCTTGGTGTGGATCTTGTTGGGCATCCTGATTGGCTACTTGATCCTCAATATGCGGCTCTAAGTGCGGGCTGGTTTTGGAACAAAAAGGGTCTAAACGCCTTGGCTGATGCCCAAGACCTTGATACAATGACCAAACGTATTAATGGCGGATTAATCGGACTAGATGACCGCAAAGCTAAAATTGCAAAAGCACTGTCCGTATTAGGGTAAAAATGAACATTAAGCACGACAATTTCATCGGTATTTACGAAGGGGCTATGAGTCCTGAGTACTGCCAACGTGCTATTCAATACTTTGAAGATATGGATGAAGCTGGTTATTCAGTAAACCGCCAACAATCGGACAAAGTTACACAGCTTAATAAAGATGACCAATCCATATTCCCTAGCTCTGAAAGCACTATCAACCTAACCGGAACTAAAGAACTACAACAAGAATTTACTTCCGTATTGTGGAACAGTTGTATGGCTGACTATACAAACACATATGCCGCGTTACAACAATGCCTCAATCTAGGCTCTTTTGTTATTAAAATGCAGCGCACAAAAGTGGGTCAGGGCTATCATGTATGGCATTTTGAGAATACGACTTACGCTCACGCAAATAGAATTTTGGCTTGGATACTATATTTAAACGATGTAGAAGAAGGCGGAGAAACAGAATTTTTGTATCAGCATAAACGGGTTAAACCACAAACTGGAACTATACTTATTTGGCCTTCAGCATTTACGCACACCCATCGAGGAAACCCTCCTTTGAGTAATACAAAATATATTATGACTGGCTGGGCGGAACTTTAATATGCAACAGCTTGAAAACTACATCCTTCTAGTGCCAAACATAGTGCCAAAAACATTATGCAATTCCATCATTGAGGAATATGAAAACCGTAATGTTTGGACTGATGCGACTGTTATTGTTTCTGAAATAGACAAAGATATTAGGCGCTGTAAAGCCGTAAAAATAACACATCCTGATATAGATAAGGATCTTTTTACGTGTGCTAGTAAAGCTATTTCAGCATATAGAGATGCTTTTTCTAATTGCAACGTTAAACAAGATACTGGGTATGATCTATTAAAGTACTCAAAAGATGATTTTTATGTTCAGCATACAGACTCAAGTTTAGAAAACGGTAGAAGTGTTTCGTGTTCTTTTGCCTTAAATGACGATTTTGAAGGTGGAGAATTTGCTTTTTTTGATAGAGGTTTAAAGTATGAAGTTCCAGCAGGTGCAGCAATTATGTTCCCTTCTAACTTTATGTACCCCCACGAAGTTATGCCTATAGTTTCTGGGACTCGATACTCAATTATTACTTGGTTCCAATAATATGCCATTACAAAAACTACAATTTAGACCTGGTTTAAACCGAGAAGGTACTGACTACTCAAACGAAGGTGGTTGGTATGACGGCGATAAAATTCGCTTTCGCTCTGGCTTTCCAGAAAAGATTGGCGGTTGGCAACAGGTTTCTCCTAATCAATTTGATGGAGTTTGTCGTTCTTTGTGGGTATGGTTAGATGGCGATGCAGGTGTAGGTTCCCAGTACATTGGCGTTGGTACTAATACAAAGTACTATATTTATTTTGGTGGTACATACAATGATATAACCCCGTATATTTATACATCAGACCCTGCGCTCAGCAACCCTTTTACGACTTCTTATCCTACAGACCCATACACAGTTACGGTCACCGATGCACAATATTCGCCATCTGTGGGTGACTACGTAGTATTTTCTGGTGCCACTACATTTAACAATGTAACAATTAATGGTGAGTACCAAATACAATCAATCATTAATTCGTCAACATATACAATTACTTCAACCACAGCCGCTACATCTGCAGGCGCTGGTGGTGGTACAGTAACGGCATCTTACGCATACCCCGCTGGATTAAACGTTTATTCAATCGGTACAGGTTGGGGTGCTGGTCCTTGGGGCGGTATATCTAGCTTAGTTAGCTATACACTAGGGGCTAATCCTTTTGCGACCATTAATACTAGCGGAACAGTAACTGTTACCCAAACCGCTCACGGATACACCACCAATGCAGGGTCGTTTGTTGTTGGTAGAGAGTATCGAATTACTAGCATTGGTTCTACTGATTTCACGCTAATTGGAGCAGCTTCTAATACTGTTGGAATAACTTTCTTTGCTACTGGTGTAGGTACAGGTTCAGGTACGGCCTCAGTACCGTATGTTTTATTTAGTGGGTCTACTGATGTTAATGGTATCCCAGCGGCATTAATTAATACTGCCGTAGCTATTACAGTTACAGGAACAGGCACGTACACGTTTATTACCAATGCAAATAGCCCTGCATATCCAGCCACATCTACTGGTTCTGGCGGCGGAAGCGCTGTAGTCGTTACTCCGCAACAAGGTAATCAAGGTTGGGGCGACTCTTTTTCTTCAGGTATTGGTCAACAACTTCGTCTTTGGTCTAATGATAACTATGGATTTGACCTTGTTATTGCTCCTCGTGGTGGCCCTATCAGCTATTGGGCAGATTCTGGAACAGTAAGTCAACGCGCTAAATTATTAAGCTCAATTGCTAATTCAACTACAGAATTTTCTGATGCAACTACTTTTGTAAATGGCGCCTCAACTATTACAGTAACAGCGGCAAACCTACCAAATGTTTATCCGTATATGTACGTTACAGGAACAAACTTAGATCCTGGTACTCAAGTATCAAGTAGCTATATAACAGGAACTACGCCCGTACCTATTACAACTGTTACAACTGGCCCAAGCTCTGGGGATTATACCTTTTCATATGACGGTTCTTTTGTACCAAACCAAACATACCAAGTAATTGCTTCTGCAATTCAAGAATTTATTATTGCTTATGGTTCTTGCCCCTATGTACCAAACGTTGCATCAGGAACAGGCATAAGTACTTTTAACCCAATGATTGTTCGTTGGTCGGATCAAGGTAATGCATATCAATGGATTCCAAAAGTAACAAACCAGTCAGGAGAGTTTTTACTGACTAATGGTTCTTACATTATGGGTGCACGGGCTACTCGCCAAGAGATTTTAGTTTGGACTGATTCATGTCTATATTCACAACAATATCTAGGCGCTCCCTACGTTTGGGGTTTCCAAGTGTTGATGGATAACATTACCATTATGTCCCCTAACTCTATGATTACGGTTAATAATGTAACCTACTGGATGGGTAAAGACCGTTTCTACATGTACTCTGGTCGTGTTGAGGTTCTTCCTTGCGCCTTGCGCCAATACGTATTTGGTGACATTAATCAAAACCAAGCGTACCAAGTATTTGCTGGTGGTAACGAGGCTTATAACGAAGTTTGGTGGTTTTATGTAAGCACTTCTAGTGCAGACTTCAGCATTGATCGCTATGTAATTTACAACTACTTAGACCGTGTGTGGTATTACGGTACATGGAATGCTACTAAAGTTACTGCGGGAACCTTCGTGGTTGGTAAACAATATGTTATTGCAAGCACTGGCACAACAAACTTTACCCTTATTGGTGCACCTAATAATGATGTTGGAACCTATTTTATAGCTACTGGAGCAGGCTCTGGTACGGGACAAGCATGGACTTTAGCTGGACGCACCGCTTGGATACAAACAGGCACTCAACCGTACCCTATTGCTGCCGACTATAACGGAAGACTTTTGTACCATGAAGTTGGTAATGACGATTTATCTACTTCAACTACTTATCCAATTGATGCATATGTACAAAGTTCTGATTTTGATATTGGTGATGGCCATAATTTCGGTTTTGTCTGGAGAATACTTCCTGACGTTAATTTTAATGGGTCTACTGCTAATCAACCCAGCGTTACGATGACGGTTAAACCTCGTCAAAACTCTGGATCACCTTATGGTCAGTCCGACAACCCGCAAGTTCAGTCTGCACAAAACTATACCAATGTGCCAGCGTATACCATTCAGTTGTTTGATGGCCAAGTCTATACACGTCTTCGTGGACGTCAGATGTCTTTTAGGATTGAGTCAGACGGTATTGGCGTTGCTTGGCAATTAGGCAGTCCCCGTATTGACATTCGACCAGATGGGCGTAGATAATGGCTAGTCCTACACCAGATAAAATTGGAGCGTTGCGCCCATCCAAAGCGCCAAACTTGTTGATTGCTCCTGTTGACTATACACAGCAGTATCAAGACCAGTTTACTAACGCTCTGCGTCTTTACTTTAACCAAATAGATAGCTTTACTCAGGCGGTTTCTGTCCCCGATGCAGGAACTACGCTTCAAAGGCCTGTACAAAGCGTACAAGTCCCTTTGTTTGTTGGGCAACAGTTTTATGATACCACTCTAGGTATCCCTATTTGGTGGAATGGTACCGTCTGGAAAAACGCTAGTGGAACAACTGTTTAAATGATAAACTTCAATAAATACGTATTTAAGGAGGCCAACTATGGCTGATGCAGGTATAGGTGAAATGATGCTTTTGGGCGCTGCCCTTGGGGGTGGTACTGCTGCGGCTACTAAAGGAGACATTGGGCAGGGTGCTCTAATGGGCGGTGCTTTAGGTGGCCTTGGAGGTGCTGGTGCTGGTATGTTAGGGGCTGGTGAGGCCGCTGGAGCTGCTGGAACCGCTGGAATGGGTGGCATGGATGCGTATATGGCTAGTGCTGGTTTAGCCCCTGGAACCTTTGAAGGGGCTGCATTTACTGTACCTGAATTAGGTGGTATGGCTGCTGGAGCCGATTATTTTGGTGGATTAGCTAATAATAGTAGCCTTGGTAGTTCTGGAATGACTAATAACATTTCATTGGCTAATCGAAGCAATGACCCAATAGGTGCCCTGAACGCTTTTGAAGGATGGACAGGGGCAACGCCAAATGTTGCAGATCAAGCTAAAACATTAGCAGCTCAAAACCAAACAGCAAAAAGTCTAATAGGCAATCCAGAGTTTATGAAAAACCCTATTGACTGGATGCAAGCAAACCCAGTTAAAACAGCTATGGCTGGTGCGGGTATCTATACTTTAGCAAATTATCTTAGGGGCGGCAGTCTAACTAAACAAAATACGCTTCCTGCATATACTCCTGTTTCCGCGCAATCTATGGGATTGGGAAGAACTTTATCACCATATTACCAACGTGGTACAGCCCATGCTGCTGGTGGATTAATGTCTGCACCTCCTACTCCAGGATTAATGCAATCTGGTCCTGCTAACGTAGAGTTTATGGGTAATGATATGTACCCACAGAGCCAAATCCACCGTTCTTACTATGCTACCCCTACCCAAATGCCAACTAGCGCTCAAGCTGCAATGGCTAGCTATGAACCAAAAACAAACCCTTTAACAGGTCAAGCAACAGCTAATATGGCTTCTGGTGGTATTGCTGATTTAGGTTCATATTCTGATGGCGGTCGTATGCTGAAAGGTCCAGGCGATGGAATGTCCGATAATATCCCAGCTACGATCGGTGGTAAGCAACCTGCCCGTTTGGCTGATGGCGAGTTTGTGGTGCCTGCTGATGTTGTTTCTCATTTGGGCAATGGCTCTACTGATGCCGGAGCAAAACAGTTATACAGCATGATGAATAAAGTCCGCCAAGCTAGAACTGGCACAAAAAAACAGGGTAGAGAAATTAACCCTAAAAAATACTTAAAGGCATAATATGGGCGGAAATGTAGGCGGAAGCGCATCACCATCAAGCACTACAACAGGTAGCGCATCTCCCTCTGGAGTTGGTGGCAAAGGTTCTGCTGGTATGGTTGAACCGTACCAAGGCGGACAACAAAGCGCACAGACAATGCCTTCGTATGCTCAAAGCCCTTTTGGTATGGGGCCTTCTTCAGTATATTCTGATGACTTCGGTGGCGGACAGCAAATCCAACAAACTAATACCCCTATGGTAGGAGGCATGCTTCAAGCCGCAAACCAAGGACAGCCTCAGTTTATGCAACAGCAAAATCTTGGGAATGCAGGACTTGCAGGATATCCTACCGACCAATTTAATCAGTTACAAGGTTTAATGGGCGGGTTTAATGGAGAATTTAGCCCAGAAGCTAAAGCATTCCAAGAAGCTAATCCACAAGGCGAACAAGCTGCACTAGCTGCACAAAGAGGAATGACTGGTGCACAAAACGATATGGTTAAGCAAAGTCCACAAGGAATTGAAAACCTTATGCATGCTTTAGGTGGATACGGAAAAGGTGGTGGCGGTTCTATGCCAAATCCATATCAACAAGGCGGTCAACAATCTAGTCCATTTGGATTGTATAGTGCAGGTCAGGGCAATATACAACAGGTTCAAAGACCGGTAGATGCTCAGTTTAACCCAGCTAGTGACGAAGGCATGGTAGCTCCAAGCTCTCAAATGGCAATACCAGCAGCAGCAACACTAGCTCCGGTAGCACCAGCTCCTGTAACGCAAGCTGCAGTGCAATCTCCTGACCAAACTAATGGGTTGTCGTTTCGTGGCATGACTATGGCAAAGGGAGGTAAAGTAAGGTAAATGACTCTTTCTGTCCAACAAGTACCTCTTCATTTTGTGGCTCAGACATGGCCGTTAGTAGAAGAGCATATTGAATCAGCAAGAAAACATGGTCAAGGTGATTACACAATAGATCAAGTTAAGATGTTAGTAAGTATGGGACAGTGGCTTTTAATGGTAATAATTGATGAAGACAAAAATATACATGGTGCAATTACTTCTTCTTTTATTAATTACCCAAACAGCAGAGTAGCATTCATTACTTTTATAGGCGGCAAGTTAATAGCAACACAGGAGACATTTCAGCAGATGTGCGACATATTGAGATCCCGTGGAGCAACAAGTATTCAAGGTGCAGTAAGACCTTCAATAGCAAGATTATGGAGTAGGTTTGGGTTTAAACACAAGACAGATATAGTGGAGGTCAAGCTTTAAATGATATGCAGCGCGCAAACGCTAGAAGCGAGAAAAGTTGCATCAGACATATTGTTTAATGAGATTGGAGTCCAGCCTTGTGCAGATTTACAAGCAATATTTTGGGTGAATGAACAGAATCAGATTGAGTGGGTAATAGGGTATACGGCATTTATAGGAAAGACTTGTCAAATGCACATGGTTAATTTAAAAGGTGGCTATACGCCTAAGCAGTTGTTAAGAGCTGCTTTTGATTACCCTTTTAATCAGTGTGGAATTGAGAAGACTTTTGGAATTGTTAATAGCCAGAACACAAAGGCTATGGAGTATGACCATAAGTTAGGGTTTAAGGAAATTATGCGGTTCCCTGAAATGCATTGCGATGGCGGGGATTTAGTTATTTTTGAAATGAATAAAGCAGACTGTAGATGGATTAAGGAACGAAAATGAGCATACTAAAAAGTAAACATTCCGGATGGACTTGGGATTTAAAGCGCACCCCATTTGGTGGTGGCGGTAAAGGAGGCGGTCCTTCTGGTGGTGGAACTACACAGCAGTCTAACCAATACTCTAATATTTCTCCATGGGCACAACCATATGTTTCGTCTATTTTAGGTGCTGCTCAAAATCAAGTATTCAAAACACAAAGTACTCCAGGCGCTGCAGCACATTATGTAGATTCAGCAGGAAATCCTGTTTCTTCTGACTTAGCTATGGCAGCTAATGCTAAAGCAGCACAAGGAACTGGCGTAGACGAAAGCGGTAATGTAATTGGTGGAAGCGCAAGCCCATATACATTTGTAGATGCAACCCCAGCTTCTAACGAAATTACTGGAATGCATCCATACAATGCTTATGGATACCAGGGCGCAGGTATGACACCAGAAGACATGGCTGCTGCTCAAGCTTCTGTAGCTGGATTTACTCCACTACAACAGCAAGCATTTGAAGGTGCGGGTAATCTACAAGTTCCAGGCCAATACGGTCAAGCTACAACTGCTGCTAATCAAGGTATCAATCAAGCTATGGGCGCAGGAGCAGGCTATCAACAGATGGCTACTGATCCTAACTCTATTGCTGCTTATATGAACCCATATTTGCAACAGTCTTTGAACCCACAGTTACAGTTACTTGCTCAACAAACAGGCATTCAAAGTGCAGCTCAACAAGGTGCAGCTACACAAAAGGGTGCTTTTGGTGGATCACGTTCTGCATTAGCTAATGCTTTATCTCAGCAGGCTGGTAACTTAGCTGCTCAACAAGCTATTGGTCAGGGCTACAACCAAGCATTTGGTCAAGCACAACAAGCTCAACAGTTTGGCGCTAACTTAGGATTACAAGGTGCTCAAGCTGGTATTACTGGTGCAAATACTTTGGCTGGTATTGGCGGTCAAGAACTTGCTGCTCGTCAAGGTATCCTTGATTTACAAAATAAATACGGTACTCAACAGCAGCAACAACAACAAAACGTTATCAACCAAGGTATGCAAAACTACGCTACTGGTCAGCAATATCCAATGACTCAGTTACAACAGTTGGCTGCATTAGGCGCTCCGTATGTAACAAAAGATGTAACGACTACACAGCAACAAGCTTCACCAAGCGCTATTTCTCAGTTAGCTGGATTAGGTACCGCTGGTATTGCTGGTTTGGGCATGTATAACGCCATGAACCCAACAACTAAAAAGCCTTAAGGAACGAATATGATAGGTAGCTTAATGAGCCGCATGGGTATGGCTGAAAAATTATCTGTAGCCCAACTACAAAAAGCCGTTCAAGATGGTACGCTTCCTGCGTATATCGGTGTTCCTCTTATGCAAGATAAGATGCAACAAGAGAAACTAGCTAAAGCTGCGGCTGCTGGTATGCAACAACAGCAACAACCTCCTATTGCCCAGCAAGTTATGCAAGAAGCTCAAGTTCAAGAGCAGGCTCGTGGGCTAGAGCAAGCTCAAAGCAATTTACCAGAACAATATGCAGATGGCGGTATCATTAACTTTGCTAGAGGCGGTGCTGCTGCTCTTTTGGCAGCAGATGATAGATATGCTAATGCAGAAGAAGCCGATGATGAAGAGATGAGCCAGTTGTTTGGTAGCGGTACAGACAATGACCTTATCCAAGCTATTGCTGCTTCAGGGAAAGGTGCTGGAATTCAAAGCATTCACCCTTCTGCTGCTATTCAGATTAAACAAGAAGGACCTGCAAAAGCAACTCCTGGCGGTCATAAGTATGAAGCAGAAGTAATCAAAGAAGCTAAACGTATTGGTTTGCCTACAGAGATTGCATTGCATTCTTTGTATAAAGAAACTGGTGGAATTAAAGATCCTGAGTTAGCACGTTCAAAAGCTGGTGCTTTAGGCGTTATGCAATTAATGCCAGCTACTGCTAAAGAATTAGGCGTAGATCCACACAATCCACTTGAAAATATCCGTGGTGGCGTAGGATACCTTAAGACTTTGTATGACAAGTACCAAGATCCACAATTAGCTTTGATGGCTTATAACGCTGGTCCTGGACGCGTTGATCGCGCATTGAAGTCTAAGAAGGGTATTGAGTCATTGCCTGCTGAAACATTAGCTTATCGTATGGCAGAAGGTGGTGCTGTTAGGTACAATGGATTAACGTCCAGCTTGGTTGGTCCTGAAGGAGAATCAATTTCAGAATATTTAGAAAGAAATCCTGAAAAAGTTTTAGATAAAGAATCAGAAAAAGCGTTGACTAGAGAAGCTAAAGCAGCAAAAGAAGCTTTAGAAAAATCTAGTTCTAGGGCATCTGAAATGAGATCCGCAAGAATTCCAACTAGTCCCGCTGCTGCTGCTGCCGAAGCAGATACGTTAGCAATGCAAGGCATCAAAGGTTTAGGCAGAAATGTAGTTCGCCCACTCATGTCTGGTCCCGGTGCTGCTGTTGGTACTATTGGTTATGGCTTAAGTCATGGCGCTACAAATATGTTGTCCAATGCGACTGATGAACAACTACAGCAAATGGAAGGTTTTGGTGGTGATCCATCAGGCACAAGTCTTGCTGCTGCAATTATGTCAGAAGGAAGAAAAACTCCTGTAGCAGCGACTGGAGCTGGCGGTGCAAATGCAGTTTCACAAGGGACTGCTCAGAACAGAGATGCTTATAGAAACACTCCTGCATCTCAATATGTTCCACCATTAGATCAAAGTAAACGTATTTATCCTGTTTCTCCTGTTCCTGTGACTGGTCCAACAGATGAAGAGATGATGAGATATGGTAAAGCACCAAAAGAAGTAAGCGGTATTGATGCTCTTCAAGCAGAACTATTGCAAGACATTAAAGATCGCCGTGAAAAAGCTAAGCAAACTGGTGATATCAACAAGTATCTTGCTCTCATGCAGGCTGGATTTGGCATGATGGGTTCTAAGGCTTTGGTTCCATTACAAGCTATTGGCGAAGGCGCTCAACAAGGTGTTGGGACATATGCTGGATTGCTCAAACAAGAAGGTGAAGAGAATAGAGATATTGCTGCACAACAACTTGGTTTGTACAAATACAAGTCTGCTGCTGAAGCTAGGGCTGCTGAGACAGCTGCTTTAGAAAAGTATCGTGCAGCCACCCTTGGAATAAGAGAAGGTACATCTGGAACTAAGCTTATTGAAACGGCTCGCGATGACTTAAGCCAATTTGAAAAAACTCGTTTAGCATCTCTAAAATCAAGATTTCCAGGTGGCGAAATGATGCCTGGATATGGCGCTGCATTAGCTGCTATCTACAATGATCCAAAGTACAAGGCTTTAGAAAAGATTGCTTATCCTAGCTTAGGTCAGCAAGAAGGAGTACCATCTTCATCAGGACAAAAACCACCGCTTAGCTCATTTAACAAAAGTTAAGGAATACTATGGCATTTGATGTACAAGGCGCATTAAGTTCTGGATACTCGCCTACAGAAGTTGCTGATTATTTGGGCAAAGAAAAAAAGTTTGACGTTGAGGCTGCGCGTCAATCTGGGTATTCTGACGACGATATTATCGGCTATCTACAGCAATCAAAGAAACCACAGGAAGGTGTTGTTGGGTCTTTTAAAAAGGGTGTAGAACAACTTGTATCTACTGGTAGGACTGCTGCCGAGTCTTTGTATAAGACGCCAGAAGAAGCTGCTTTAGCCGGTCAGAAACGAGAAGAAGAGATATCTAAGAAGTATGGAGAAGGTGCTAGCTTTGATAAGCTACAACAGATCTATAAAGAAAAAGGAATTCTTCCTGCTGCCGGTGAGTTGGTTAGCCAGATTCCTAAAGCTATTGCAGAACAAGGCGGTAACATTGGAGCTACATTAGGCGGTGCTGGGGCTGGATTCTTAGCTGCTGGTCCAATTGGTGCTATTGCTGGTGCTGCATTACCATCATTTATTCAACAGTATGGCGGAAATATTCAACGCCAAGCTCAGGCTCAACAAGAGGCTGGTCAACCATTAGATATTAGTCGCGGCAAAGCTGCAGTAACTGCAGTTCCACAGACAGCGTTAGATGTTGCACAAACCTTTATCCCATTTGGCGGAAAGATTGCAGGCAAAGTATTTGGCCCAGCAGTAGGCAAGTTGCTTGGTGCTGGAGAAGGGGCTGCTGCAGAGAAGCTAGCTAAAGAAGGATTGATGGCTACTATAGCCAAAGGCACCGCTACCGGTGTTGTTGCTGAAGTTCCAACTGAAATAACACAACAAATGCTTGAAAGAGCACAGGCTGGACTTTCTCTAACAGATAAAGATGCGTTTAAAGAATATGGAGAGACTGCGTTTGCCGTATCTCTATTAGGACCTCTTGGTATTATTGGTAGAGTATCAAACAAAGCTGAAGCAGGTCGTACTTTAGCTATTGCTCAAAGCCAAGCATCAGAAACCAATGAGCCACAAACTGTACCGTTGCAACTAACTTATGATCCAAATGTTCCAAGTAGTCGCGGCACAGAAACGTTTACAGTGTTCCCTGATGGACGTATTGTTCCATCTGAGCCAGAAGCATTTGCTGCACGTTATCAGCCGATATCTACTATTCCGTCTGCCGAAGAGGAAGCTCAAACAAAACCATTATTGCCACCAGAAGTAGGCTTAAAGACTCAACCTGTTGCAATGATTGAGCCTGATGGAACAGTTAAGACATATGAAGGCGTTCCAAATAAGGGCGAAACCGGCATTAATTTGTTAGATGAAAACAAAAAAGTTATTAAAACAATTAAGCCAGACAATAAATCTGCAATCATCAATCCTACAGAGCGAGATGTATTCCATCTTGAAACTACTGCTATGGAAAAGGCATTGCCTAAACTGCGGCAAGATGTAGATGTTGCACGAGTAGAGGCTAATAAAGCAGACAAGTCATTTAAAGATTTTATTAAATCTCATCCAATACAAAACCAATACTTTGCAGACATTGTTGATCCAAAAGTTAGCAGAACTAGAATGCTTACAAAGAATCAAATGAAAAATATGTTTATCAATAGCAATACTAAGGGTTATCACCTAGATGACTTAGCAGCTATTGCACATGACAATGGTTTCTTATCAGATGCAGAGTTTAATAACCCAGACGATGCTGGTGGAGTTAATACATTTATTGATAAGATAGCTGCTGCTTATGAAAATCAGCCAGTGGACACTCAATATGCTGCAGAAGCTAAATCAAAATATCAAGCATTAGAAGCAGAATATAACAAGATTGACCAAGAAATTCAAAGTCGTAAAGAACAAGTTCAACAATTTCCTACTGAGGAAGAAGAAGTTGTTCCTGAGTTTACGCCTGAAGGAGAAGCCGTTCCTGCTGGTCCAATTACCCCTGCAGAATATGTAACCACTGAACCAGTAGTTCCTAGCTTCCGTGCTGAAGTAACTAAGACTCCATTTACAGACAAGTTCTTAGATGACCAAGACGCTTTTGCAAAAACAATGCGTAATCAATTAAATCGCATGGGGTTGCCTAATGTTGGATTAAAGTTTGAAGATACATTACAAGCACATGTAAATGGCCAGCTATCACCAGTCAACGGTATGTACTTTGAGAAGTTAATTCAGGTTGCGTTAAGCGGAGATCATCCAGAGCGCACACTGAACCACGAAGCATTGCATGCTATGAAGGATTTAGGATTCTTCTCAGATAAAGATTGGCAGATCCTATCTTCAGCAGCTAAGAGCAAATGGATGGCAAAGTATGATATTGCTAAAGGCTATGGTAAAGAGTCTCCAGAGATTCAAATTGAAGAGGCTATTGCTCATGCGTTTGCCGACTATCAAACTCAGCCATCTCCAATCAAGTCCATTATGGGCAAGATTATTGACCATCTTAAAAAGATTGGTAACTTTATCCGTGGTCGTGGATACAAGACAGCAGAAGATATCTTTGGCAAAGCAGCTGAAGGAAAGCTGACCGCTACTAAAGAAGCTACCAGAGTAACTCCAGTTGCTGAGATTCCTAGCAAAGCTAAGCTTAAGACTGCATTGCATAATGTAGATCCTGCATATGCTCAGAAGATTATTGAGCAATTCACACAAGAGCCGGTTACTGTTAAAGAAAAGATGGAGAACCTTAAGAAAGGGTTCTTTGATCGCATGGTTACTGGATTGTTTGATGAGTTCCGCGCTATTAAGAAATACACTCCAGAAGGCTATATGATGGCTCGTATGTCCAAGTCTATTGACGGGGCATTACAAGGCTTATTGGAATATGGTCATGTGTTTAATGACAATGGCGCTCTCAATATCCGTAAGGGCACCAAAGGGTTATTAGATATCCTTAAGCCACTAGGAACTGAAGTAGATCAATATCAGATCTGGAAAGCGCTTAATCGTGATGCCAATATGTCATCCGATAGAAAGTCTTTTGATAGAGATTTAGTTGCTGGTCGTGATAAGTTAGCAGCCGGTAACTTGAATGGTAAGCCACGTAAAGAAGTCTACGAGCAAGCGCTTAGAGAAGAGAATGAGTTAAACAAGTCTGTTCTTAAAGTAGCTTTAGATTCTGGTCTAATTGACAAGAATGCTTACGATACATTCTCTAAAGACATCTACTACATTCCATTTTATAAAATGATGGAAGATGGCGATATATCTTCTATCAGCTCTTCGTCTAAATTGACTGGTCAAGAGTTCAGTAAGATGCTCAAAGGTGGTGAAAAGAAGACTAATGACTTGATGGAAAACGTCTTGATGAACTGGTCGCATATTCTTTCTGCTGCCATGAAAAACCAAGCCGCTAAGAAAACCATTGATGCCGCTATCAAAATGGATGCCGCTGAGATTGCTACACAAACAGCTGGTAAGTATCCACCTGGCACAGTTAAGATTATGCGTGGCGGTCAAGTAGCACATTACACATTGACAGATCCAGATCTAGTAGATGCTATTTCTACAATCAGCTATCTTGGTCCAAAGTCTGCATTCCTAGATGTAGCTAAAGGATTTACCAATGCACTGCGCTATGGTATTACGATGTCTCCTGCTTACAAGATCCGCAACTTAATGCGCGATTCCGTGCAGTCTGCTGCTATTTCTGAGTTATCTCCAAACTTATTTAAAAACGTTTACAACGGTTTAGCAATGTCTAAGGATGGTCATCCTACATTCATGTCTGCGTTAGCTGGCGGTGGCATCTTTGAAATGGGCGTAGCTCACGAAGGCAACCAAGCTAAGTTGATCCGTAGATTGATTGACAAAGGCGTTAGCGAGACAACTATTCTGGATAGCACAGATAAGATCAAAGCTAAATTGCAAAGCGCATTAGATTACTATAACGAGATTGGCAACAAGTTTGAGAACGCTAACAGATTAGCCCTTTATCAGAAGTTGATTGATAGCGGTAAGACTCATCTAGAGGCTTCTTATGCTGCCCGTGACTTAATGGACTTCTCCATGCAAGGTCAGTTCCGCGCAATTAAAATTATTGGTTCTGTAGTGCCATTCTTTAATGCTCGCTTACAAGGTCTTTATAAGCTTGGTCGCGATGGTGTATCACCAACGTATCGTGTAATCTGTAACGCTACAACTGGTAAGCCATTGAAAGAAGGCGACAAGATGAAGGCTGCTAAGTTTGCCACCATTTCTAGCGCGGTAATGTTAGCGTCTATGGCATTGTATGGAATGTACAAAGACGACGAAGACTTCCAACGCCGTGAGCCATGGGATCGTGATAATTTCTGGTGGTTTAAAATTGGTGATACACAATACCGTATTCCTAAGCCATTTGAAATTGGCGCATTAGGTACTATTGCTGAACGTACATACGAACAGATCTCTGATGAGAACATTGAGGGAAAAGTATTCGGTGAGCGTCTACAGTCTATGCTGGCTAACACATTCTCTATGAATCCTATGCCACAAATGATTAAGCCAATGATTGATCTATATGCCAATACTGATAGCTTTACTGGTGCACCAATTGAATCTGCTGGCATGGAACGTCTATCTAAACAAGAGCGCAAGACAAACCACACTAGCGGTTTAGCTATTGCACTAGGTGGTGTATCTCAGGCTGCTGCTCAAGTATTGACTATGAACCCACAAGCTGAAGGATTCTCTCCAGTTCAAATGGATTATGGTATCAAGGCTTACTTAGGTTGGTTGGGCGCGACAGCTGCTTCTACTGCAGACTTGGCCGTAGAACCATTCCAAGAAGGAACCAAGGTTCATAAGCCATTGATAGATACAGTAGCCATGGGATTCATTAAGATTATGCCGGAAACTCAATCTAGGTATATGACTGACTTCTATAAGAACAATGCTAACTTGCAATCTACATTAGCTGATATGCGTCACTATGCTGAGCTTGGAGACCAAGAAAAACTTACTAAACTTATGGAAGAGAAGGGTCAAGATATTGGATTGGCTAAGGTATATGATGCCACCTCCAAGAGGCTTGCAGAGATGCGTAAGGTTACTCGTATGATTGAAATGAATCAGAGTATTCCTGCAGAGGAACGCCGTGCAGAAATTACACGTTTACAAATCTTAATGTCTGATATGGCTAAGCAAGTTGAAGACATGAGAATATCACTTAAAAAATAATGGTTTTCCCTTATATTTCAAATATTTATTGGATTTCTATATAAAGTGGTGTATAAATGCAAGCTAAGTCATTGATCTAACAGAGGAGAACCCATGGCTGCATACTGGTTAACGGATGACCAATTTGTTGAGGAGTGGTTAAAAATTGGTAGTCCGCAAATATTTGCTGAAAAACATAAGATGTCTGTTCGTTCAGTCTACAACAGACGGCGTGGGTTAGAGTGTAAATTAAGGATCTCTTTACCTACTGTAAATGACACTAGAGAAAGCCCCCTTAAAAAGTTACAACAAACTCCTGGTCATGCCCGTCGCGGCATTGAAATGGAAAAGGGCAGGATTGTAGTCTTTTCAGATGCCCATTTTTGGCCTGATGACTACACCACCGCTTACAAAGCCCTGCTCAAAATCATCAAGGAATTCAAACCAAAGGTAGTGGTCGCTAACGGAGACGTATTTGACGGCTCTCAGGCGTCTCGTCATGCTCGGATAGGCTGGGAGAAGTCTCCTACAGTTAAAGAAGAGCTAGAAGCCTGTAAAGAGATGCTAGAGGGCATTGAAAAGGCCGCTAAAGGTGCTGAACTCATATGGACCATGGGGAACCATGATGCTCGTTTTGAGACCTTCCTATCAGCCCAGACTGGAATGTATGAGGGAGTAGCAGGGTTTACCCTTAAAGAGCACTTTCCATTATGGAAGCCATGCTGGTCATTTTGGGTCAATGAAGACACCTGTATTAAGCACCGCTGGAAAGGTTCTTTTGGTGCAGGAAGAGCCAATGCCCTTAATTCGGGCGTAAACATGGTTACAGGGCACACACACAATTTGGCAGTACAACCCCTTACCGATTACAATGGAACGCGCTATGGCGTCCAAACAGGCTGCCTAGCCGATCCTAATGGCAATCAGTTCATGGGATACACGGAAGACAACCCTAAAGACTGGAGATCAGGGTTTGCCCTACTATCGTGGGAGCGTGGTAGACTAATGCTTCCTGAGCTTATCCAAGTCTGTGGCGAGGATGAGTACGAATTCCGAGGTGCTATCCATAAGGTTTAATATGAAGCTAACCCCTTCAATTCTAAAGAATTTGTATTGCGCAATCTATTGCATGAAGCCGTTTGATCGGTGGAATATGCCATTGCCAGAAGAGATTAACTTTATTGTGGATCAAGATCCTGAAGTAATGGGAACCTATTACTATGATGATGGCAGTGATTATGAGCACATCATTACTATTTCCGCCAAGAAGTGCGGTCATTTATCTACTGTAATCCGTGTGCTATGCCACGAATGCGTTCATATGAGCAGGCATAAAACAAGTCGTTGGACTCACCACGATGCAGAATTTCGCAGGCGCACTAAGGTTATATCAGATGAGCTTGGATTTGATCCTTTAGAGCTATAGAATACCAACGGGGGGATAGCGGCTACTCCTCTGGCCCAGTCCCACGGACGTCCCCCCTTCTTACTTATACCCCAGAGGAATCGCCCAGTAAGGCCTGCGTCTGTTCCAATAAAAATTCTTGTGTAAGTAAATAGCGTTTCTCGAACCCTTTTGCACCAAGTCCGTGAACACCGGTATTCCCTCTATGATGTTCTGGACAGAGGGGGATAACGGGAGCGTTAGATCTTTTTCCTCCAAACCTACGAATGTGGTGTATCTCTGCGTCTTTGGTGCCAAAACCAAGATGTCTGCAAAGTATGCAGCCGAGGTTCGCAACACTCGATAAATATTTTCGTTCATTTTTGGTCACTACAGAATATCATTTCTCTAATGTGTTTTTCAGCAAGATCCATAGGGCTTAAGTTATGCACAGGCTTTTCCATTACATAGTTTTTTGACACTTGCCAACCATCATCTTGGGTTTTGATTACTAAACCTTTGTCTGATAAGTTTCTTAAATGCAACCCTAATGAAGCGCGTTTAATTCCAATCTTAATCTCTTCCGTTCTCAATCCTGGATTCTGAGCTATGTAAGAGAGAATTTGTGTCTTTGGGTCCATAAAAGAAATGGTAACTTCCGTCAGGTAATATTTCGTATTGAGGCATAGCATATCCTGCTGCCTTTAACGCTAGTATAACCTCTTCTATATCTTCCATCATTAGATCCATTTCCCATTGATATAGCGTTTTTTCATAGTAAACGCGCCTATTGGATACTGCCTTAAGTCTCCGTCAGACCATTGAACCAATACATTGTTATCATCAGAAGCCCAGCATCCTAGAATGGCTTTTCCATTTGGAAGATTTGCATATGCAATAAAAGTATTTTGGATTGTCGTGCATTTAATATCTGTTAGGGAGATGTTTCCACCGCCCTGATTAGGCATCTCCGCTATTATTCCGCTTGCGTGGACGCTTAGGGACAACAGCAGTAATACCACCATCAACATCTTTTTCATTTTCAAGCTCCTCTAATAAAGCGTCAGCGCATCCTACGGCAGTTCTAGCCAAGTGTTGTTCAGTAAATTCATCGGGATACTGATACCCTTCCAACAGTCCGGTCATGGCAAAGCAGCTTGCCAAGAACCTCATGTGCTTCTTGTCTGCTTCCATGTTTCAAATTCTCCCATTAACTTTTTAAATAAACCTTGTGCATATTGATTTGTTTTTAAATCAGATCTTGATGTGATATCACAATAACCGCATACAGCCTCAGCAACTGTGCTTTCGCGCAATTCAAATGCTAAGCCTTCGTGCTCCATAAAGCTCCAAAATTCTGGATCTCTGCAAATCATTCCAGCCTTTTTAATTAATTGACCGCCTACAAATTCTTCGCGGTTTAATGGTTCCTCGTTGTCAGCAAGACGCACCATTACTACCATGTATCTAGCCCCAACAAAGTCACGCATTAACTCATCTGGAATGTCATCAGGATGGATAGCCAAAGTCATGGCATACCCATCCTTAGTCTGTTTGAGGGCTATTTTCTTACCTTCAAATTGACTTGTTTCCATTTACACGCTTCCTGTAGCTAAGCAAACTAAACGTTCAAAGAAAGTACGCTTACGATCAAGCTCTGCTTCAAGAATGTCGTTCTGACGCATCTCCTTAGCAAGCGCCTCTTGCAATCTATTGCATAGCAATTTCCAATCAATAGGCTTCTGAGTGGCAGATTTCAAAGGAAAATCGTTAACCGCTTTTGGCTTTGCTTTAGATCCCAAAGGACGTCCGCGTTTTTTAGGTGCTGTTTTGGCTACTACTGCTGGTTTCTTACTCATCCCATGGATCCTTTGCTGAAGATGCTGCTGGTTGGTCAGGTTTAACATAAGTGTTAACTTTAGTATTTAATACATGGCGCTCACCATTACGGGTGTTAACCTTGCTTTTCCATACATCAAGCTTAAGTTCTACTTCGCCATTCTTAGACTTGTCAATTAAGTCTTGCAGGAAATCTTTCTCAAATAGCATAGACCCTGAAAAGTCCGGTGCTTTGTCGTGGCGTTTCTCTTGGTTATGCCACAGAGTTCCTTGGTTTGGATAATCCATAATTACTCCTTAGTTAGTGCTTTTTTAGTTGTTGAAAATTGTCCCATTATTTCTGCATAAGAAATATCGTCTACTGCTTTTAATGCATCAAAAATAGTGCGATTGTTCTTAAAGATATTAGCTACATCGTCTGGCTTGTCTGCCAGCGCAAGTGCAGCTGTAACTCCTGCTCTAAGCCCATCAATCCATTCATCGGATCCTTGCTCACCTACTGGTGCCAATCCCCATTCCTTTGATGGCATAGAGGGCTTGGTAGGTGCTGGGACGGGTTTGGTCGGTGCAGCAACCTTTGGTACTTGTTTAGTAACCACGTTTGCTGTGACGTCTTCTCCAAGGTCAGGGGGAACGTCTTCACCATTGTATATATAGAGACCAATGCCGTGCAGTGCAATAGCCTTAGCTAAACAACGTTGCATAGCTGTATTGACGGCAAATGCATCAGGCTCTGGAATCGATTTGTTGCGGTAATCCATTACTGGGAGCTGTGCTGTTCTAGCAATATCATTAGCAACAACGGTACAAAACACCATAACAGAACCATTACCCCAACGCTGATACTCAGGATAAAACCAATGAGCTTTCGGGTCAGCCAAGAGTAATTGGTCGACTGCCCAAGCCCAAGAAAGGTACGTAAGTCCATTTTTTTTCTCCGTATATTTAGAGACGTCTATTTGTCTAAGTTCTTTAAATTCCATCGTGTTCTTCTCTCATTTTTCGTAAGGTTTCTACTTCTTTTAGTTTTTCTGCATAGTGGATGACTTTATCAAGATCTTGGATTCCACCCTTTCTTCTCCAGCGGGTAATGTATTTGACAATATTACCTTCAAGGTATCCGAGCTGATTGGCAATAATGTAATCCCATGGTTGAATAGCATTTGCAGCATAGTGATCTCCCCCTATTTGATGTTCATTTGCTTTCATGGCGGAATACCTTATGAACTGGATGCAAGATCCATTTCTCCCCCATATCTTCAATACATTCTTTAATAGCCTGCTCATTACGTGCGCGCATAGCTTCTAGTTCTGCATCAGAGATACGTCCATAATACATAGAGTCGCTTACCGGCTCCCATACTTTGGATTGGCCTACAAACTCTTCTTCAAACCGCTTCATTAATTGTTTCAGCATTTTTCTTCTCCTCAAGATACGCTTTATATTGATCACAAAACTCAGACACTGGACAGAAGTTTGCGCAACGGGTGCGATCCCCTTCTCTGACTTCGAGAATATATCCTTTGCCTGCCTTTTCTAACGATTCCTCTGCTTCTTCCTTCTCTGCATGAACAGACTTTGCTCGTGCAGCTCCCTCCTTCTTTACCGCATACATCGTAGGTTTTTCCCACATTTCTGCTGGCGTACACAATGGTAGCACGTCTCCAGTTTCCATGGCAAATAATCCTTCAGATTGCACATGAATTCTGTTGCGGATAAACTCCTCACGTTCTTCCATTGACCATAGATTAACAGGAATAGTTACCACTTGGGATTGGGGATAACCCTGACGTGATTGGGCATCGCGTCTATTCCAGTCTCTAACTATTGCTATGATGGCTAACTTTACTACCGGGGTCTTTTTAACCTTTTCCACCAGCCAAGCGTAGATATTAAGCTGCTGCTCCCATTCTACTTTCTCATTCATTACAGACCATACGCCTACGTTTTTGTAGTCGTTGATCTCTATGCCATCATCATGGACAATTTGTAGGTCAATAGCGCCAGAAATATGCCAACCATCAAGTACTTCATGTAGTCTTTGCTCAACAATGTGGTTAGCATCTTTGCCTTGTTCGAGCACTCCATGAATAGCCGTTCCTATAATTGACCAGATCATATCCGATACATCGGTCACAATCTCGTTATCGTACTTTTTCTTTAATTGTACAATACGCGGGCTATTGAGTAGTTCGGTAGCTGAAATGTGAGCTTTACCTTTTGTATAGGTAGGCCGTTCAACCACATTAACAAATGTTTGCGGAAGGTTGTATTTATTAGTTAATATCATTTTCTCTAATCCATTGTGCAGAATAAGAAGAAATACGAGAAATCTCTTCTAATAATTGAGCTGCTTCTTCTTTTTTACCTTTAAGCATCAATTCGTATACTGATCTTAAATTTTTATTTAATTGTAAAAACGCTTCGCTGTAATCAACAATCATCATCTTTCTCCTCTGTAACCTATTCTATTTCCGTTGTTGTCAAAATAATTTCCAACACCGCTAGGACTTATTGTTTCATAGCCAATACGATCACCGCTATTAGTATAAACCCCAGTATTTGAACTAAAGTTATATGGATTGTTATCCAAGTTATAGGGATTGTTTTTAAAATTAGCAGAGTTATTGTTGTAGTTGTATTCAGAATTATTAAAGTTATAAGGGCTGTAATCCCAGTTTACGGACTGTCCACAAACAGGCTTTGAGAATGTGCCTACATATAACCCAACAATACACGCAATAATTCCAATTAAAGATCCCGACCAATAGCCCTGCCAATATCCTTTTTGCCAATCTTTCATTTCTCTTGTGCCTTTCTTAGTATTGCTCTAGCAAGCTGAATAGCAAACCTATCAGGAACATCCCAGCAAGTGCCTTCTTCTTTGTTGATTTGTATTATTTCCTCATCTGTTAGTTCTTTTATTGCTGGCACTTCTTGCCAAACTGGTTTGAAATTAGCCAATGGGTCATCTGTTAGTTCTTTTACTGGATGGGTATAAAGTGGTTGCCATTTGTAACCCTGACTATCCACTTCTTTTTGCTTGTGAAAAGCTATAACGCCATCTTCACGCATCCACGCTACTGGTTCATTGTTTCTCATAGATTTAAGTGCTTCAAATCCTTCTGTTATTTCTTTGGCAAGACTGCGTTCATTGTTCATTTCTCTTGTGCCTTTCTTAGTATTGCTTTAGCAAAATCAATTAAATCTTCATATTCCAATTCATAATGTGTTGGCTTTGGTTCACCTAAAACAAAATATTGATGAAAACAAGCATATATTTCCTCATCTGTTAGTGTCTTTAACTGTGGTGAGCAAGTATGAATAGAATCACCTGTAACTCTTTGACCACAAGCAGAACAAGAAGTCCAAGTATCGTAAGCATTTAAAGTAAGCGTTCCGTCATGGTTTGTTTTCATTTTTCACTCGCTTTCTTTAGTATTGCTCTAGCAGTAGCCAATACAATCTTTTTGTATTTGTTAAATTCTTCGCTAGTTTTCCAAATTTCAT
>JAULBY010014335.1:5759-21875 GCA_032358315.1 Ophiocytium majus | reverse complement strand
GTGCGTCGTGTGTGGTCGCCCCTGCCAAGTGGTGTGTGTTTGGGTGCTTTTCTGCCCTTCCCGCCAAACTTCAAAAAGACCGATTTCGCACCTGCCGGAAACCGGAAGGTCGGCTGGAATTGGCTGCAACTTCACTTCCAAGTTGAAGTTGGCAATTTTGAAGTTATCAGCATGTGCGTCTTGAAGTTGGCTATCACATACATTGACGCTGTACACTGAAATAACTATTTGCAAACCTTTTTTGTCTAGTGAACAACTCTTTCCAGATACTTATGGGACTAATGGTGGTAGTTTTATTTACTTGCACTTGGGGCGTGCAAGAGCCGCAAGGTGTTGTGTGAGGTAGTCGCGTGGAGAGATTGGCTGTCTGCTGCGTATGCCATGTATGCTACGCAAACAGCTATGCAAAACCGCTGCGAATGCCATGTATGCTACGCAAACAAGCTATGCAAAACCCACAAAGCCCTCAAGCACGGGCTTTGTAGAGTATGTGTGCACTGCCAGTATGTGCTGAGCTCTTTCATTCATACCACACACGTGTACGGCACTCGGACTGCGTTCGTTGGCACCGCACAGACGAACGGCCAGCCTCACAGCGTGTGCCTTGCCACCCCTCGCTGCAGGTGCTGCGCCACGCGCTGCAGGCACAGGCGCGGGCGCAGCACCTTCTGTGGCCGCACTCCAACACTCCTGTTGGCAGTCGCGCTGGCGCTGCTGACGGCATCGACACTGGCGTCGGCTCTGGAATCGCCCGCAGCACTGACGCCACCGCCGCATGCGGCGCCGCCGGCAGCAACGGCGTGAGTGGGGCTGCCAGTGGCAGAGGTGGTGGAGCACCAGAGGGCGAGCCGCCGGAGCACGGTGGTGCTCAAGGCGGCACACACACAGACACAGGATATGCTGCTCTGCCTCCCCCCCCTCCTGCCACTGCCGCCGCCGCCGCCGCTGCGGCAAACGGCGAAAGTGCGGGCGAAAGTGCGGGCGAAAGTGTGGCAGATTTGGAGGCGGAGTGCGCACGGCTGCGTGAGCTGCTCAGCGCAGCTCGTGAGGAGCTCAGGAGCGTGTCTGCGGCAGCAGCGGCAGACGCAGCGGCAGCCGCCCGTGAGGCGCCCCCCGTTGATATTGGCCGAAATAGGTGAGTGTCCGTCCCTGTGCCGGTTGTGCGGGCTAGGTGGTGAGCTGGTGTCGGCTGTGCTGCGAGTGCCTCTTGGCCGGCCAATTACATTGAGTGTCGCTGCTGCTGGAGTGCGCTCTCCTTCAAACGGCCTGGGTCCATCAAGGGCAGTGTTAGCAGCAAGATTGGGCGTGTGTGTGCGCCCACGGCATCAGCAAGCTGTTGAGGCTCCGCCAGCGCACGGCATTGGTTATGGCAGAGTGGCACCCGGAATGCACCGCAGCGAATGATGCACTGTGCACGCGCGATTTAGTGCGGGGTGGTGTCACCCCCCTAACACCCCGCACTAAAGCAAGACCCGCACCAAATTAAAAAAAATTCATATACTTCAGTAGTATATAGAGTGATGTGATCAGTGACGGGTCTCTGGTTAAACCGCGTACCGACTGAACCAGAGCGAACTGAATCGCGAGTGTACTGTTACTTCAGAAGTACCGGTGGTGAACAACTCCGGCATGCAAGTGGCGGGTGGGTGCTCATGCTCACTCACCCCTCGGCTTCACGCTTTGTGGTAATTTGCTGCGAGTTGCCGAAGAGGTGCGGCGGTAGCGCCTGTAGCCACGGGACATCCGTGGAAGGGGGCAAATAGACATTGTGCGCTGTTTGCACAGAATCATGTGGTCTGTGACATGTCTCTGGACCCGCACTAAACCGCATACCACACTAAATCAAAGAGCAAACTAAACCGCAAGTGCACTGGAACAAAAAATAAAACAATGGTATCGCAGGTGCGGCGGCAGTAGCTGTAGCCATGGGACATCCGTGGAAGGGGGCGACACGGACCACTGCAGCAGTGCAGCACCCGCCCCTGCGTGCGAGCGCAACAGTGTTGCACCGCATGTGTGTACTTGGACTTCGAAATACTGCTAGTAGTACTTCTGAAGTATTGAACCGTGCCTAGGGCGTGCAAAGCACTGCACACATGGCGTGCGCGAACGGAAAAGGCATGATCAGCAACATGCTGCCGCCGCCTGCTGCGGGCCGACACAGTCACAATGCTCAGCATGTGTGTACATACTACTGTGGTACTTCATACCTCGAAACTATTATTTCGCATGTGGTGGCGAATGTTGCCTGCCCACACTGGCTGTCCACCTGCTGCTTACTGCTGCAACAATCATGCTGCTGCGGGCTTTGCGCAGCGGCACCAGCGTTGCTGGCACACCGGACGTTGGCAACAGCCAGCAGGAGTTGCAGCAGGAGCGGTCACAGCAGGAGCAGTTACAGCAGGAGCTTGCGCACCGGCTGGCGCCACCACCACTGCGTGCGGGAGCCCAACAGCTGGGCGCGGGGACACGCGAGCGGGAGCAGGAGGAAGCGCAGCAGGAGCCTGGCGGACAGCGGGAAGTTCAACTTGGTGCTGAGCAGCAGCAGCGGGCTGCTCAGCAGGAGGGTGCTCAGCGGGAGGGTGCTCACCAGGAGCCTGCTCAGCAGCAGCGCACGCCTGCTCAGCAGCAGGTGGCTGCTCAGCAGCAGGCAGCTGCTCAGCAGCAGGCAGCTGCTCAGCAGCGCGCAGCTGCTCAGCAGCTGGCGGCTGCTCAGCAGCAGGAGGAGGGTGTGTGGCAGGAGGTGCGGGACCTGCCAGCACCGCAAGGTACGCAAGCGGGGCAGGGTGCGGCCGCACCAAATTGCTTGGCGCATGCCGCACCAACTCACGGATGCACTGGTGATGCCTTTACCTGATGCAATGCAGCTGAGGAAGCAGCCGTGTTGAGGCATGCGGCTCGGCAGCGCTGCGCGCTGCAGCAGCCCCTGCGAGGCGAACCAACCACACGGCCCAACCAAAACGCCACTGCGATGCCTGCCTGCTGCACTCGGCCGCCGAACGCCGCCCCGCAGCACGCGACCTGTCGGCGCCCGCCGTGCAGGGTGCGCTGGACCTGTGGGTCGACCCCTCCAAGCGCGACATCCTGTCGGAGTATATACGGTGAGCTGCTGCCGCAGCCGCCGCTAGTGCACGCCGCTGCCTGCCGCCGCCGCTGCTGCCGTGCGCTGCTTCCGCTGCCGCTGCTCTGCTGGTGGTGGTGCTGCTGCTGCTGCTGCCGCTGCTGCTGCGCGCTGCCGCCGCCGCCGCTGCCTTGCGCTGCTGCCGCGCGCTGTCGCTTGCAGCTGCTGCCACTGCCGTGTGCTGCTGCCGCCTCCGCTGCCACCGTGCTGTGCGCGCTGCTGCCTGCTGCGCGCTGCCGCCACCGCTGCCGCTGATGTCGCGCGCTGGCACCTGCCGCTGCCGCTGCTGCTGTGCAGTGCTGCCTGCCGCCGCTCTAGCAGCATCCTCTCACCTTGTCTGGTCAGCAGCGCTGAAGGTTGCAAAAAACAATGACTAATTGAAGTTTGTGTATCAGTCATAGATTGAACTTTGTTCTTCGAAGTCTATTAGTCACAGAGACATCAGGGGCATGTGATTGAATTGAAGCTGATGTAGGCTGCTTGTACACGCCATGTGTACACAGTTTTTCACTTCGGATGCCACTATCATGTCCACATGTGACATATGCGGATCGCACTCAATGCTATGGCATGGCACGCACAACAGCCCAGTGCATCATAACGCTTTCTTCTCCACAACAACATGTGACAAGACACGGACTTCCTGCAACCCTACCTCCCCCACCCCACCCCCCACCCCCCCTGGCGCTCCGAAACCGCAACACACGCAGCCACGTGCTTGAGGGCGAAAGCGTTGAGGACTGCCTAGGCGACTTCAGGCCGCGTGTGCAGCTGTCCGTTGCATGGCATGCACAGCAGGGGAGCAAATTATGACGCCCTGTTCTCAAAACCAACACGTCACAAAACGTGGACAGAGTTTTTCACAACCCTACCCCGCCCCCCCCCCCAATCCCCACCCCCCTGGCGCCGTGCAACGCAACCATCCCGCAGCCATGTGGTCGACGGCGAAAGCGTTGAGGACACCCTGGGCGACTTCAGACCGCGGGTGCAGCTGTCAGGACTGACGGGCGCCGCGTGCGACGCTCTGCTGTCCACCGTGCTGCCGCTGCTGCTGCGCCGGCGGGGGGTGGAGGTGACGGTGCTGACGCGCGCGCGCCGCGCCGTGCTGCACGACATGCGCATAAAGGTGGGAAAGCAAACATTCCTAGAGGTGTATATTTTTCAAGAAAACAGGTAGAGGGTAAAACATTTGGTACTTGTTCACATTGCAATTTTTAGTGGAAAAGGATTAGCTCCAGCTGCAACATTATTTATCCCTGTTTGTTTTACAATGGCATATCTCGTTGTTTCCAGCCAGCATGCGCGCGCAGTATCACTGCCTCCGTTGCCTGCAGCCGTAAGAAGTGGTCACGCGGACCGTTATCAGGCTCCCAAAAGCTGCTCAGCCTTCAGCTCATATCCCCTTTGGGGGGCGCGGCAGGCGTTCGTGGGTGTTTGGGGTGCCCACACGGTCGTGCGGTGGTGCGCTGCAGACGGTGCCGTGGCGGCAGCCGCAGCAGCCGGAGCAGCAGCAGATGCAGTGGCAGTGGCAGCAGCCATTACTAGTAGTTTTTATTTATTTTGCACTTGTGGGCATGCAAGACGCCATGCCATGAATGCCACCACGTTCGTGACGATAGCACATGCCCAGCATCGTGTGCAAAACGGCCCCTGGGCAACGACTGATGCTAGCGGGCAGGCCTGAGCCGCCGACGGGCCAGTATTAAATGCAAATGACCAGCACCAAGTGTTGCTCAACAACACCA
This sequence comes from Ophiocytium majus, assembly GCA_032358315.1. NCBI lineage: Eukaryota > Xanthophyceae > Mischococcales > Ophiocytiaceae > Ophiocytium > Ophiocytium majus. Next base: position 17,009 of record JAULBY010014335.1, on the reverse strand, counting down.
GCGCCACCAGCAGCAGCAGCAGCAGCAGCAATCGCAGCACCAGCAGCCCTCAAGGCGCGCGTGCACCTGCTGTACCACACAAAGACCTCTCCTGGCGGCGCGCGCACTGCGGCACTTGCGCAACACAGCCGCAGGCACACATCAAACGTAAACGCCGCGCCAACGCCGCCTGTCGAGTCCGCTGCACAAGTCACTGACCCTCTGGCAACATGCCAGGCTTCCCTTACAGTACTGAGCATTGCCAGCTTTTTCGCTACCTGTCTGATTTTCTCGCACCGTGCGCAAAGGGCTTTCCGCGCCCTAGGCGGAGTTTAACAAAGAGTCACTGACCCATGGCTGCGTGCGCCTTGTTTGCTGTGGCACAGGTGTGCCCTGCGGACCCCTCCCGCCGGCCCGCTAAGCAACACCCACAAGTGCGGCTGGAGCAGCTGGCCATAGCGGCATCGCAGAGGTGCGCTGCCCGATTTCCTCTGGCGCACTGGCAACGCTCTGGGGGGTGTACGGCCAGTGTTTGTTTAGGGAAAGAAACCTAAAAGGCTGCTAAGCCCAGATACTGCCGTGGCTGGGGCCCAATGCCAGGCCGAAGCCTGTGCGGTGATTTGTCCACCTGGTGAAAAGCACCAGACAGCCCCCGAAAGGGTCGCACAAAAAATACTTGTGAAGTACTATGTTGTAAAGTACTTGAAGTACTACTTGAAGTATATGGGCATGTTTTTCCCGTGTCAACACATGTGCAATAGCTTGCTATGCTGGGCCAGCCACCGTGCACGGGCAGTAGACATTACCCACACACGTCTGTGCTGAGCTGTTACTATTCACTATTTTTCCCAACACAACCCATACACACAGACCATATGAAAACTCAGTGGAAAAAAGTCTAGGTGTCCTCACCGGTAGGGGCCGTCACCCTGGGCGGACCCGTGCAAAGGGGTGAACAAAGCAAAGATAGCGCCTGACAAGTATATACTACTAGTATATGTATATACCAAAATAAATACACACGTTCAGTGCTCAGCGCAAGCCGGCCGGCCGCACGCACCTCTAGACCCTCTAGCCGGATGAGCTTCACCGTGAGGCAGCCCAACGGCAGGCCGTGCTTGGTCTCCCCAATGCCCGTGGCCTCGTTGAACGTCTCGTTTTGGTACGCGCTCTGGAGCTGGTCCTTGGCCGTCTTGAGCAGCCTGCGCGCGGGCGCGCAATTCACGGTCAATTCATGGCGAATTCATGGTGAAATTCATGGTGCAGCACACCCGTGTGTGCGCTGCCAACGGGCGCACACAGCAGCTGTGTGTTGCAGAGTGCTTGTCTGGAGCTGGTCCTTGGCCGTCTTGAGCAGCCCGCAGCCGTGCGCAATTCATGGTGCATTCATGGCGAGTTCATGGTGAAATCATGGTGCAGCACACCCATGTGTGCGCTGACGGGTGCGCGCAGCTGCGATGTGTTGTAGAGTGCTTTTCTGGAGCTGGTCCTTGGCCGTCTGAGCAGCCTGCACGCGGGCGCGCAATTCACAGTGAATTCACAGTGAATTCATGGTGAATCCATGGTGCAGCACGCCCATGGATGTGTGCCCTGAGAACGGGCGCACGCAGGAGCGCTGTGTTGCAGAGTGTCGTGTAAACACAGGCAACTTCAATTCCAGTTGCAAGTTCGGCTACCATCAGTCACACCTTGACACGTCACGCCCCTGACGAGGCGTTGATCGCCGGCCGCTCTGTGCAACTTCAACTTGAGGTTCAAGTTCAACTTCACCCTCAATCACACACCCTGCACACGCCCCTGCGCGCTGCAGCCGAGGCGCGGGAGCTGGTCACATACTGCAATTTCAAGTACAAGTACAACTTCAAGTGCAACTGAATACTTCAAGTGCATCCCTGCACTCAGCAGACAGGCGCAAGAGCGCTGCCCACGGCGGTGCTCTGACGCCGCTTCATGCGCTGCACAACCGCATACTGCAACTTCAACTGCAAGTACAAGTTCAACTTCTCAAACACGTACCTGGAAACATCTTTGCGCTCAGCGGCAAGGCTGGTCGCCGACGGCGGCGCTCTGGTGCTGCTTCTTGCGCTGCTGGAACTGCATACTGCAACTTCAACTGCAAGTACAAGTTGAACTTTAACCGCACCTGGACACATCCCTGCGCTCAGCGGCGAGGCGCGAGAGCTGGTCGCCCACGGCGGTGCTCTGCCGCCGCTTCTTGCGCTGCTGGAACTGGAGTCCCACAATGTCCAGGTGGCCCGTCTGCTGCTTTCGCCCGCCGCCGCCCCTGCAGAGAAGAAGGCGTGCGCACGCGCATACACAGATGTGTAAGCGACTGCGCACCAAACCATGGGTATCACTCAGTACCGTATCAGATAACAGGCGTTGTGTGTGCGACAGCGCCCACGACATGATATGGTAGCACAGGCTTTATGTCAGAATGTACTGGATGGAGTACAGGTACAGCTGTGGACACCGCAACTGCTGCTTGCGCCCGCCGCCGCCCCTGCAGAGAAGCAGGCGCACACACAGAGACGCGTGAGTAAGCGCACACTAAACCATGGGTATCAGACACAGGTGTTGCGTGCGGCAGCACGTACAGCCTGGTCATCAGCCAGGCCATCACACACAAAACTGGGCAGACTTGGTTCGGTGAGGGTGTCCACAACCACTGTCCGCAGCACAAATGAAAGAGTGATGGTTCCTCACAGGTGCGCATGATTGGCTAAGAGCGTGTCTGCGGGCGGCTAGGCCCACTCGCTGGTCGTCGGTGAGGTCGCCGCACACAAAGCCATGCTGTGCTCTGGAACTTTCGCTCGACTTCCCGTACGTGGGAGTGTCCGAAAAGGGTTGTCCACAACACACACATGAATGAAGGTTCCACACGAGCGTGCGTGATCGGCTGAGAGCATGTCTGCGGGTGGCTGGGCCAACACTTACCGGTCATCAGTGAGGTCGTCACGCAGTGTTCGTGCCTTTCAGGATTGGTTTGCAAACACGTGCAACCTCAGCAGAACTAGTGTCGGTGTCCGCAATACACGAGCAGCTTTTGTTCACAGGCGAGGGTGATTGGCTAAGAGAATGTCTGTGGGCGGCCAACACTTACTGGTCGTCGGTGAGGTCGTCGCGCACAAAGCCGTGCTTGTGCTTCTGCACAATGAAGCGCTGGCGCGCCTCCACCGTGCCCAGCCACTCCGGCATGTCCTCTATGGAGAGGTGTATGCACACCTGCGCGCGACACGCCGTCAGAGTATTGTTGCCGACAAGGCGAGCGGGCGTGAGTTGTGATGGGCGATGGTGTATACAATGTTTAAGTCTTTACACATGCGTAGGGTTGCCAAAATCGTAATTTTTTTAAAAATTACTCCGTAATTCGTAGCGTAATTTCGCCTTAACCTTATAATACTTGAAACATCTTCCATAATGTTTTGTGCTCAGCACGGTACGGCATCACAAATGCCAGGGCTTCGTAGGCTGCTGTAGGCATCCGCAGCGGGTATGATGAAATTACCATTGACCGTAATGTCCCGAAATTACGATTCCGGCAACCCTACATATGCGAAGTACTTCTACATACTTCATTGAAGTACACCTGCGCGGCACACGCACCACCAGAGTTTGCGGCAAGGTGTGCGGGCACGAGGGGTGTGAGTGGTGACGGGCACTTTATGCAACTTCTTCAACTCTGTTAATACATACTTCTTGAAGTACGTCAAAGTTCTTCGAAGTAGGTGGTGCTGAGGTACTTCTGAAGTGCTTCAGTATGTACTTCAGGAGTACGTAATTTTTAAGTATACCTTGATACCTGCTTAAAGTGTAGTGCTCCTGAAGTACTACTTGAAGTACTACTGTGGTACCACTATTTACTTAGTGGAGTTTGCCGACAAGGCGAGCGGGCATAAGGGGCGTGAATGGTGTAGAGTTAAAGCAGCATATACCATTTTCAAGTCTGCTAATACATACAGATACGGTACTTCAGAAGTAAGGTGTTTAATACTACCGGTACAAGCAAGTGGTCAGTACCGGCTATACACATGAGTGCTTCTAAAGTACTACTGGCAGTACACTTAGAGCAGGGAATATGTTGGTACGAGGCTGTGCAGGGCCATTGCTTCATGTCAGCATGCGTGACCTGCGTGAAGGGTGCGGGGCGGGTGCTGGTGTGGGCGTGGGGGGAGCGCTCGGCCTTGCATGGCACCCTGGCGGGTGACCTGCCCTGGCAGGTCGAGCCCTAGGTAGCCTGCTGGCAACCGCTAGCCCTTTCTTTCTTCGCACACATACTTTGCCATGCATTTGCCTTGGCACCCAGTGGCCGTGCTGGCATGCGTGAGCTGGGTTTGTGCACGCCCGCAAGTGCAAATCAACACCAACCACTGCAATATACTTTGAGTATGTACATCGAATTATAACAACACATAAAGTACATACAGTTAATGGAACATCAAGTAGTATGAACAAGGAGAGACAAACAGCATATGGGGGCGCGCCTTGATCCCCGGCAGCACGTGCTCCGCAGCAACCAAGATAAGGAACTTGTTGGCGCAAAAATTGCAGTTGAGGCAGCAATACCAATTTTTTTTTAACGTACTACAGTACTAGTAGTTCTTGAAAGGATGTACATGCGGCATCAACAAGTGAGACAAGGCCGTGCCTGAATCCCCAGCAGAAACGTGCTCCGCCACGAGGAAGACGAGGAACTTGCCAATGCGAAAAACACGCAATTGAGGAAGTACGAGTCAGGTACCATGTATGGGCATACGTCTATATTACTAGTGCATTTTAGCACACTTGAAGTATTTATAAACATCACAACCCAGTAGATGAAAACATCATGTGGAAAACGCGCCTTGATGCCGAGCAGCACGTGCTCCGCCACGACGAAGACGAGGAGCTTGTCTACGCGAAAATGTGTAATTGAGGTGGCAAAAGCAGGTACCACAAAGCAGGTACCACATAACGGCACCCCGGTGCTTGAAGTTCATAATGATATTCTTGAAGTTTGTGTACTGCAGGAGTATGCATGCACTACTGTAGTATATGGTTTCAACAAGTGGGACAAGACCGTGCCTTAATTCCCAGCAGCACGTGCTCCGCCACGAGGAAGATGAGGAACTTGTCGGCCGTGTCGTACCCATCGAGCACGTTGCCGCTGAAGCAGATGATGGCCACGTTGGTGAAGATGGCCAGGAACGACATTGCGTGCATCAGCGTGCCCCACATTCCCACCTATGTGCCACGTTGCACGGCCGAGCCAGAGGGGGACAGAAGTGCGCAGCAGCGGCGGGGGCGGCAGCAGCAGCGGGGGCAGCAGCAGCGGCGGTGTCGGTGATGGCGGCGGCGGCAGTGGGTAACAGCAGCAGCGTCGGCGGCAGAAGCAGCGCCGGTGGCAGCAGTGGCAGTGGCGGCAGCGGTGCAGGCCGGCAACGACGGCAGTGGCGGTGGTGGCGCCAGCGGCAGCCGGCTACAGCCTCAGCAGCGGGCCAGCATAGCAGTGGTGGCGGCGGCGGACAGTGCCCACCGTGATGCTGAAGCGGGGGTTTACCACGCTGTGTAGTGATGGGTCACAGCATATAATTTTCGCATTATACGCCGTATATAATGTGTAAATACGCCGTATAACGTATACAGATGAGCGTATTTATACGGCAAATACGCCATATATTGCGTTTGGGGGCGTAGGAATACGCCGTATTTTGTATAATGTGTAAAATACGTTATACGCCGTGACCCATCACCAATGCTGTGCGTGGTGTCACCCGCTCCAACCACCCGTGCAAGCGCTGGGCGTGTCAATGTGCGCCTGTGCAGCACTTTTTGACGGTTACAGACAGTTACAGACGGTTACATGAGCGTGTAACCGACATGGGTGGGGAAACACGGCACGCCAGCAGGGACTGTGGGGTGCGTGTGTCCACGTGGTGCGAAAAATGTTTGTTTGGAATGCGTTTGTATTCCTGGAATGTGTGCCCACTCACCTCCTCTGCGAGCTCCGGCACGGGGCGGCGCATGAGGCTCACCAGCTTGTAAGAGTCTGTGCGCATCTGCTCAGCGCAGCAGTTGCAAGTGTGGACACAGCAGCACCAGCGGCAACCACAGCAGCAGCAGCGGCAGTGGCAGCGGCGGCAGCAGCAGCACCAGCAGTAGCAGCGGCGGCGGCAGCGGTGGCGGCGGTGTCAGTGGCAGCGGCGGCGCAGCGGTGGTGGCAGCCGCAGGAGCAGCAGCAGCACCAACAGTGGCGGCGGCAGCAGCAGCAGCAGCACCAGCAGCAGCAGCGGCGGTGCTTGTCTCAGTAAATTGAGCGGGCCGTGATTTGCTATTTTGCGACCACAGGTTGCCGAGATGGAGCGCTGCACGGTAGTTGAAGTTTGTGTAGTCATCATGGAGACATGAGGGCGTGTGCAGTTGAAGTTTGGCATGGCAGCGCGCACCTGCAGCGGCACCTCTACCATGGCATATGCGGCCACAAATGTGTAATTGCTTCGTGCCACGCTGGCATGCGTGTGGCATGGGCCCTTGCACACTAACACCACTTCATCTTCATCGGGCATTTATTGTCCGTTACAAAATACTTCAGAAGTACTTTTACGTCAGCACTCTTTGATGTAAGCACTTCGAAGCATGTAAGTCGGCATGGGCCCTTGCACGCCCACAGGCGCATGTAAACACCGGTAAAACCACCCCCTCCTCATCGGCATTTCTTCACCGTTGCAAAACACTTCCATGAAGTAAGTGCCAGTGCCGTAGGTGACGCTGAATAAGACCCCCCCCACACACATTTAAGACCCCGTCCTCTTACAAACAGTGGCGCGCGCCCTCACAAAGCCTCCATAAATGTACTACATAGTGGGGGTCTTATCCAGCGTCACCTATGGTGGTCGGCATGGCGGCGCTCACCTGCAGCAGCACCTCGACCATGGCGAGCGGCACGATGAGGGGCAGCGCCGACACAAACATGGTGACGTAGCCATACTGCAGGACAATGGCCGCATAGTCGTCAAAGGTGCCATCGTACGCAGGCAGCAGCAGCTCCGCCTCAAAGGGCTCCTCCTCCTGCTCAGCAGCAGCAGCAGCGGCGGTGGCGGTGGCGGCAGCGGCGGCGGCGGTGGCGGCAGTGGCAGCGGCGGCGGCAGCAGCAGTGGTGGTGGTGGCGGCAGCAGCAGTGGCGGCGGTGGCAGCAGCAGCAGCAGCGGTACCGGCGGCAACAGTGCAGCAGCGACGGCGGCGGTGGCAGCAGCGGCGGCGGTGACAGCAGCAGCAGCAGCGGCGGTGGCGGCAGTGGCAGCGGCAACAGTGCAGCAGCAGCGGAGGCGGCGGCAGCAGTGGCGGCAGCAGCAGTGGCGGCGGTGGCGGCAGCTGAGCAGGCACACATACTCACCAGCTCAGCAGACGCACATCCACACACCTGCTGAGCAAACACACACACACCTGCTCAGCAGACTCCCACCTGCTGAGCGGGGACACACACTTGCTGAACAGATGCACACTTGCTGAGCACACGCACACATCTGCTGAGCACAAGCACGCACACACACCTGCTGAGCAGAGATGTCCCCCAGCAGCGCCTGCTCCTCCTCCTGCTGTGCCTGGCGCTTGCTCGCCTCCCGCGCCTGCGGCGGCACCCAGCGTCACACGCCCTCATAAGTAGTGATGGGTCACAGCATATTCATGTATAAATTTTGCATTACACGCCAAAAAATTGCGCATGTTCACAAATATGGTGTGTAACGTACGTAAATGTACATGTATTTATACGGCAAAAACGCTGTATATCGCGCTTTTGGGCGCGAAAATATGTAGAGACATGTCGTATTGTGTGGCCATACAAAATAGGTTACACTCCGCGACTGCTCACTTCCGAGTCGTAAGCGCAAGGTTCCAAAGTGCCCGCAGGAGCAGACGTGCTCAGCCAGAGGCATGGCGTGTCGCTCACGTCTGTGGCTGCAAGCCCGGGCATGCGCCATCATGGGGCACATGCGAGGGCTGCACAAACCAGCTCAGCCCAAACCCAGTGCCACATAGCTCAACAGTGTCAACACCTACCAGCAGTATTTTGCTTGTCCCACCGGTGTGCACAGGCAGCGCCCCCACGCATCGGCTAAAGCCGCAACTTCACAAACTTGGTTTGAGGTGCTCTTTTCCAGAAACAAAAAAATATATGCCCATGGCATTGCGCACTTGCACCGGGTGCCAAAATGAAGGGGCGGCTGCCGTCAGTGGCTGCGTGATATGCGCGGTACTTCATGAGCGTGTGCATTTGCTAGTTTTCACGTTGTGCACGTGGCCCGAGCAGCGAAATGCGTAGCTCTGCGTCCACGGCGCGAGACCTGGCAAGGGCAGATGGTAGCACTGGGGGGCATACATATAGCATCTATTCCATACTTCGAAGTATAAACACAGGTACACATGTACACATGAGCCACTTCTACAGAGGTATGTAGATCCTATATCAACGAAACCCCGGCGTTGCAGACCTCAGCCCTCGAAAACCCAAACCGGGGGGCGTTACAGCTTGAGGGTGGCTTGCACATAAGGGAGCGCTGGCGGTCCCTGTTGCTGGCAGCTAGCTTGTGTGTGCGTGCTGCCATACAGCGCGCGTGGCCCGCCAAAACCCGCGCCGTGCACGAGTATTACTCGTTCCAGTTTTGGTGGGCCACTTCAGGGGACGGGCCACTTTAGAGGACTTGTCTGTACATGTTGTGTTGTGATTTCCGGCATGAGGGGGCTCACCTCGAGGTAGCTCTGCATCCACGGCGTGAGGAGCTCGACGCCCGTCATCACGTAGCGGATCAGGAAGATAGACTCCAGCAGGCCGCGGACCTCGCTCACGCACGTTGGCGAGCACCCCCACACGCTGCCCGTGACAAAGGCCTGGCGCAACAATTGTTGAAGTTGCAGGGGTTGAAGTTAAAGGTTTGAAGTTGCAGAGTTAGTGCAGCTGACAAGGCCGCGCGCCTCGCTCACGCACGCCGGCAACCACCCCCGCACACGCTGCCCGTCACAAAGTCCTGGCGCAGCAGTTGTTGAAGTTGCAGGGGTTGAAGTTACAGAGTTGAAGTTAGTGGGCCTGCACAGTGGACTCACGCACGTCGGCAGCCACCCCCACATAAGCTTCCTGTCACATAGGCCTGGCGCAGCAGTTGTTGAAGTTTCAGGGGTTGAAGTTACAGAGTTGAAGTTGCAGAGTGGAAGTTAGCAAACTTGGCAAGGCCGCACACGCACGGCTGGGAGCACCCCCACACCCTGCCCTGCCTGGTTGTGACTGTGGAGAAGCGGGTGCTCCAAGTGAGTTACTTGAAGTAATGCCTGGTTGCTGCTGTGGATAACACCGGGTGCTCCAGGGGGCACCCCGCACAGTGTTGCCTAGTTGTGACAGCGAGGAGTAACTGAGCGTGGCTTAAGTAACACCCTGCGCAGTCCGCACAGCACGCACACAACACGACCCAGCCCACAGCGTGACATCCACCCCTCAATGCAGCAGCAACCAGCAATGGACCAAGGCAACTCCAGTAAAAGTACTAATAAAAAAATTGATATACCGGTTTGAACTTGGTACATAATGAGCAATACATAGAACCATATACAAATATAGCATCTTTCCAAGTCTAATAAATAGTATAAATGCCAACAGCCAGCCCACCTGGAACATGAGCGCGCTGTAGTTGTTGAACATCTGGAAGAGGAAGGTCTTGAAGATGAGGTTGTGCTCGTACGCCGTCTCCGTGCGGTAGTTCTCAAAGTCGTTGAGCTGGGTCACCTGCTCACGTGGGCACGGGAGTCATGCGCGCACAGGAGCCGCCACCACAGCAAGTGCGTCACAGTTGAACCCCTTATGATTTTAGGCGGTTTCGCTACAATTAAATATGACGTCGTGACTGTTTGAGTCAGTGGTATCAAAGAAGTTGTGCAAGGAGGCAGAGAAAGGGGGGGCACGGGCACAAGGTCGTTCAGCTGGGTCACCTGCTCACGCGGGCACGGGAGCGCGCCACGGCAAGTGTGTGTGTGTGTGTCACGCAGGTGTGCAAGGAGCAGCTGCCAGCAAGCGAGTTTGATCACATACTTTTGAAGTATTTATGTATGGTAAACAAATCTAACCTGCTTTGCAGATGCGTCGCACAGCACTTGTCGTGTTGCTCTAGAGCAGCCTTAGATTTTTGGGCATTTTCTGCAGAATTTGGGGCAGATTTCTGACTGATTTTAGGCACAGTTTGTGCGGCACTCACCACGCCGCTGCAGCGGGCGCTTCACACGTACATGCCGCTGCTGAGCATGCGCAAATCCGGGCTGAATCCTGACCGAAGTTGGGCACTCAGGGACCCGAGCAACCGCACCGGTCCAGCAACGCTGTTGCAGGATAACCTCATACGTGGGGGAAAATTTGACTGAATTTGGGCACGGATTTTTCGGCACTCACCACGCCGCTGTAGAGGGCGCTCAGCACCGGGGTGTCCCCACACCAGAGTAGAGCAAGCTCACTTCTTTGGGCAGATTTAACCTGGCGTTCAGAGGGTTGTACATGCGTATTGAGCGGCACTTGCCGCGTTGCTGTAGACCAAGCTCATATTTGGGTGACAGTCTGGCTGAATTTAGGCACAAACCGTGGCGCACTCACCACTCCGCTGTAGAGCGCGCTCAACACCTGGATCTGCACGGAGCTTACGAGGGGGACCCCGCGGCGCCTCCCAGCTGTAGCCTATACTTTAAAAGTATTATCGTAGTAGTGCCTACTACGAAGTACTTCAGAAGTATATTATAGTAGTGTGTGTATTTGCGTTAAATTCTGACCAAAGCTGGGCACGGATTGTGCAGCACTCACCACGCCGCTGTAGAGGGCGCTCAGCACCTGAATCTGAACGGAGGTGACAGGGACGCTGCAGCGCCCCCCAGCTGTAGACCATACTGGAAGTACTTCTGAAGTATTATAATAGTGCCTACATTATACTTGAGGTAAAAGTGTGTGTACTTCGAAGCATTTGGGGTACTTTCTGGCTACATTTAGGCACAAGTCGTGCGGCACTCACCACGCCGCTGTAGAGGGCACTCAGCACCTGGATCTGCACGGAGCTGACAAGCGACCCCGCGGTGCCCCCCCAGCTGTAGCCCTTGGTGTACTCCAGGTAGTGCTCCAGCCACTCGGTGAACACCACTGCCGCCAGCAGGCACGCAATGAAAAAGATGATGACCGCCAGGCCCAGCAGCTGTGCTCAGCAGCAGCGGTGAAAATGGGGGGGGGGGGGGGGGTCTTGAGTCTGGGGGACGTGGGGGGTGCGGCCCGGC
>JAULBY010014324.1:0-21881 GCA_032358315.1 Ophiocytium majus | reverse complement strand
ATCTCATCCGAATCCACTCTTGGGTTGCGAGTGGAGAAGGCCGTAGCAGCCGACGTTGCTTTGGCCTCGACGAACTCACTCTTAGTCAGGATCAACGGCGCAAACTACAAACTTCATCTAACCCTAGTCCCGTAACATTATGAGTCTATTCGCCAAGTCACAACAAAGCGCCACCGAGCGGCGCGCTGCCTTACTGGAGGCCGAAGTCCAGAAAATCCTTACCACGCCACGCACGCTTGCGGAGGCACTTCTTGCGGAATGGGAGAGGTCTTCGATGCTTTTGTGGGGCACCCGAGGCGTCGGCGAAGAGAAGATCGACGCCGCAGACCGATTCGCCAAAATCGGCACCAGCGGAAAAGAGTTGATGGATGAAAGTCGCGCACTTGTTCGATTCCTGATCGAACGATTGAGCGGCGGCGCACCGGAGCTTGTGGAACGGCTCGAAAAGCACATAGCGGCACTTCCTAAGTTCACCGAAGGTGAAGACGGAACCATCACAATTTTAAGCTAAAAGCTAATGAGCGAAGATCAACAGCGACACCAAGACCTGACCGACATCCGCTCCATCGCGGAAAAGTCCTTTGGCTTTCTCAAGGTGGTTCTTGCCCCATTGCTGGTGGCGGGAATCGTAACCCTTATCGGCGGATGCTTTCAGGTTCGAGATATGAGCAGGGACTTCAAGCAAATGCAGACAGTCCAAAGCGACCTTAACACCAGACTTGAGTTGATGAACGAAAAAGTGCTTCGCATGTTCTACGCTGGAGGATGGGATAAGTCAGATCGAGCGGAGCGTGCAGAGCGCGAGCGAGTCAGTAAAGAGAAGCAGCTACAATGAGAATCCTGACATGCGCCGCGCTCTCGGTGTGTCTGGCGTTCGCCGGGTGCGTCAACGCGCCAGATGCCCGTAAATTGCTCGCCAAGCAGGCAGAGGCCACCAAGCACGTCACCGCAGCCAAGTCCCAATTCGCTGCCGCAAAGGTCAAGCTTCGCGAGACAGCGACGACCCACAAAAAGACAGTTGAGCATCACGCCACAGCAACCAAGTGGGTGACACTCATTGTCCCCGCCGTGGACTCGCTCCTGTTCCGTGTGCCCGACGAATACAAGCCGGAAGTTGAAGCCATCAAGGTGCAGGTTGAGGAGTTGCGCATTGCCATTGAGCTTGCGACAGACCCCATCGCCGCGACCACCCAAGGGATCAAAGACACAGACACAAAGGTAGTCGAAGGGGAGGAGAGCTTAGGGCTCGCCATCGCGGCACAGGACGAGATCAACACCAAGCTGACCCCTAACTTTCTGGCACAGGTGAACGAGAGCGTTGAAAGCCTTGCGAAAATGGACGGCAAGCTTCTTCTCTGGAGGTTGCTGGCTGTCGGAACATGGGTTGCCGTGGTTGCGCTTTTCGCGTGCAAGTCCTACCTTAAAACCGTCCCGTTTGTCGGGTTACTTTTTCGATGAAACTACCCATCCTCAAACCAATCATTCTAGCGTGGTCCTCCCGCAAGGTATGGTCCACGCTGTTCAGCTTCGGGCTTATGTGGGGCATCCATGTGATGACCGTGAATCACGTCTATGCGGTCCTCTCAATGCGACTGCCGGACGCCGTGACTAATGCCGCCGTCTCGGCGCTGGTAACGCTCTACACAGTCACCTTGGGCGTCATCGGCGTCATCATCGCCAGCTTCCTTGGATCATCGGCTTTCACTTCCAAGTTTGGAATTTCTGGAGCCGCCTCCATCGCAGCGCAGGCACTCAGCGAGAACCGAGAGGAGCACATCAAGACAGAGCACATTGAGCGCATCATTGACGAAGGAGCGCCCGGATCGCCGTTACGCAAACCTTGGACGCCCATCACCGACGATGATAACTGACGAGCACATTCGGCTATTCATTCGATTCCTGTGTCTGTGTGAAAACGACAGCGGATCGCCGGAAGTGGATTACAATGCCGTCTATCGCTACAAAGATGGCAACAACGAGCGCCGACAAGTAACGCTCGGCATGGGCTTCACTGAGGATGGCGGGAATCTCGGTAAAGTTCTCGACGCATACTTTGCCAACGGAGGCACCAGCGCGGAATTGAAATCGAAGCGCAGACAAGTCGGAAAGGGCGCGCTGGCTGGCGACCAAGCATTTTGCATCGCCTTATCCAAGGCTGGAGCGGAAAGCGCCATGACCCGCGCGCAGGACAAGGTATTTCGTGACGCCTACCTTGGGCCAGCTATCGCATGGGCGGAGCGCGAGGGATTCGTGCTGCCGTTATCCTATGCCGTCGCTGTGGATTCGTTTCTGCACTCCGGCAAGATGAGCCAGCATCTCCGCGATAAGTTCAGCGAACCCACTCCGCGCAATGGAGGCCGTGAGCCTGTGTGGATCGAGTCTTATTGCCGGGAGAGAAAGAAATGGTTCACCACGACCAGCCGGGACGATCTTCGCACCTGCATCTTTCGCCCCAAGTTCTTCCTTGAGCAGATAGCCGCGAACAACTGGAACTTTGGTTGCCCTCTCCGCATAGCGGGGAAGGGTCGCATCTGCTAACAAACCTCTCGACTTACAAGAAAAACACACCACCATATCACCATGAAATTTGACCTAGCCATCAATCCCGAAAACAACATCGGTGGAGCCATTCCAACATCGCCCGGCGAAACCGCCGAGCCACAGAAGCCCATGTATCCCGAGTTCACGACTCAGAGCGCCGAGCTTGCCGAGAAACTCAAAGCCGGTCAGGAGATCACCGCTACGGTGCGGCTCAAAGTAACCGAGCTTCGCAGCACCAAGGGCTCCAGCAAGGGCTACATGAAGGACGGAGCCTCCGTGACTCTTGAGATCATTGAAATGGACGTGGACGGCATGGAAGAGTCTGACTCAAACGAGGAGAGCGGAGAGAAGGAGATGGACAGCTATTTCAAGGGCAAGGCCGGATATGACGGCCCTATGGAGGACGAGGAATAAACGCAGCTTCGATTGAATCGAAGACGATATGCTTGTTTCCGAAATCATCGACGAGGTAAAGGAAGTAACCGGAGACTGTGACTCCGCGCTGAACTTCCGCACGATCACGCGGGCCGTTGAGCTACTCGCCAACAGCAAGCTGATCGACCCTCTGATTGGCTATCTGGAGATCGCGGTAACAGACTCGCTCTGGATCGCGCTCCCGAGGGATGTGAAGACAGTGCTGCGAATCAACATCGGCGGCTCCCCGTCCTTCGCTCGCTCCCGACTGTTCGAGTTCACACAGAACACCAACGGAAGCATCGACGGAGAGGAGATTGGATACTCGTGGGCCAACCGTGGATACCTACCCATTCAGGATGAGACAAAGTTCCCCGGCAAAGTGGCATACCTATGCGCGTCTTCGGACGACGCGGGAGCTACCGCTGTCATTCGTGGCAGGGACGCTGACGGCAACGAGATCACTGAGGAGGTAACTGCCGGTGTTTCCGCCGTGGAAAGCGCGCTGACATTCAGCGCCATCGACTCCATCTCCCGCAGCGTAACAACCGGGGTATGTTCGCTGGAGATCGAAGGCGATACCATTGCCCGGTTCTATGGGGACGAGATCAGGCCGCAATACCGGGCCATCAAGCTCTCCAAGAGGGCCAGCTTTGTCCGCATCCTGTTCCGCCGTGAAGTGTTTCGTGTAACAAGCCTCAACGACATCCTGCCGATGGATTCCGCGATGGCTGTTATCCATGCCGCAAAGGCCGTGAAGTTCTTCAAGGAGGAGAACTATGGAGCAGGAACAGCCGCCCTCGAACTGGCTACCACATTCCTGACTCAAGAGCAGGCAGCGCGCGACGAAGCGGACCAGCTTGCCGCAGTCATCGAGAAGCCCACAGCCACAGACCAGAACATTGCCAACCGCGATGGCTTAATCGTCGGCGACATCTACGACACGGCATCCGAAATCTTCGGGCCAATCGGCAGGGATAACGTCTTCGACAAGATCGCCACCGCAATCGAGTTGGTCGCGAACATGGCTCAATGGGACTCCATGACCGGCGTTGTGGACATCTACAAGGAGAGCGGGGACGATGGGATATTCGTTCTCCCGAGGTTTGCCGAAGGTGTGTTCGCCATCAACACACAAGGATCGCCAGCCACCCCGAGAAGCCAGTGGTTCCAGTTCAACCTGAACGGCACAGGCGAAGGCAATGTGTCAGGCGGAGGCAGGTGGGATGACATGGGTGAGTCAGTCATCATTCGGCCATTGCCAGTGTCCGGCGAGAACGGTATGCCGATTGCTCAGCGCGTCGCTTACGTTCCATACAACGCCGGGGACGAGGGAAAGGAGATCACGCTGACCGGGCTTGACGAAAATGGCCGCGAGGTTTCCGAGACACTCAGCGCGTCCGTAGCTCCAGAGGCGTCCACAAAGCAGTTCATTCGCATTGAGCGCATCGAGCGCGAGGCCACCACCTACCCATGCAAGCTTGTCACGCTAGCGGGATCGACTCCGGTAGTCACGATTGGGGACTACTACCCGGACGAGACAGAGCCGAAATACAAGGTCATCAAAATCGACCGCAAGACAGCCACCCGGATCAGGGTCTTCTATCGTCGGCGTGAGACACTGATACGCTCAATGGGGCAACCCATCCACCTTCGCTCAAGGCTGGCCGTGGAGTGCGCCATGCGCGCCCTCAAGGCGATGGACACAGACCCGGCTATGGCAGCGGCTCACCGCGAGTCAGCGGCGCAACTGCTGCGCGAGGAAATGCGCAGCAAGAACAGGTCGCGCTCGACCGGATTGCAGTTCGACAAAACAGTAATGCCGGGAGTATCAGGCAATGTCCAGTAGCCAAAGACCGACCTCGTTATTCAGGCGGCTTGTAGGCCCAATGGGAGCGAAGCCATTCAGGTCGCTCGTCGGGAAACCAACGAGGCCATACAGGTCGCGCAGACACCTACTGAACGTGACCGGCAAGGCCGTGCGTTCGATAAAGTCCGCAGCGGTTGGTCCATTTGAGGCAGAGTCGGAAACAACGGATGTAACGCTTACCTCAACGGTCATCAGGGCGGCTGCAAGCAACTCGGTTCGCACGGTCGTAAGTAACACCGGGTTGCATCCAGTGAAGATATACGAGAGCGGCGCGCTGGTTATGATCCTCGACTCACTGGAGAGCAGACGGATACCCCTGCTTGGACTTGGAGTTATTTCAGCGATGGCGATAACGAGCGCGACAACTGTTGTTGTTACGACGCTCAGCCTCCAGTAAGATCACGTCATGCCAGACCCCGCACGATCAAGCCAGATCACCGACTCCTTCGAGGGAGGCGTTGACTCCATGCTGCACCCATCGACGATAGGTGACGGCATGGTTGCTTGGGCCGTGAACACCATTTGCCGGGGAGGCATCATCCAGACGAGGCCGGGGAGGAAGTTTGTGGCGTCTCTGGTTGGAGACAGATTGCAGGGCATGACCATCTTTTCCCCGAAGAAATCGGCCCCATCAATGCTTGTGGCCATCGACGGGCAAATCTGGCAGTCGATGTATCCATTCGATAACTTCGGACTGATCGAGGGAATCCAGTTCAGCCCAACAGCCAAGCGCATTGTGTTTCAATCATGCACCAAGAGCGTGCAGAGACAGGAGGACGGTAGCCTTGGGCTCATTCCCCCTTATCAGCTTGTGGTGATTCAGGACGGAACGGCCAACGCTGCATATTGGGACGGGATCAACGCGAGACACCTTGATCCAAGCGAGCCAAAGTTTGAGACGAGGACCGGCCTGTGGATGTCTTGGAGCGACAGCCGCCTATGGGTAGCCAGCGACAGCCGCCTCTACGCCAGCGACATTGCCGACCCGCTCTCCTTCACCGAGACGCTATACCTTGCGGAGCGTAGCTCGTTCGAGCTTCCTGACGAGATAACAGGGATGATTCAAACCTCCGACCAGCGCGGCCTTCTGGTGTTCACTGCCGACACAACAACGTCCATTCGGTCAGAGATCAGGGACAGGACGCTATGGGGTGTCACGCAGGACTTCCAAAGGATCGTCTTGTCTTCGATAGGTTGCATCGCTGGCAAGTCCTGCATCAACCACAGGGGAATAACGCACTGGATGTCCAAGGACGGACTCACAACCCTTGACGCAGCCCTCTACGCGACACAGACGGCGCAAATCTACAACATTGATTCAAGGATGATGAGGTCCAAGAGGAATATGTCCGGGGACGTGTCGCTGGCGTGCTCGTTCGCGTTCGACAGTATGCTGGCCGTCTCCGTCCCATCAGGAGACACGTTCAACGCGCATACATGGGTCATGGATCGCTCGGCGTCAGGGGCGCAGGGCGGCGCTCCGGCTTGGTGTGGTGCATGGACAGGCACGAGGCCGGTGGAGTGGGCCTCGGCCAACGTCGTCGGCAGAACGAGGGCATACTGCGCGAGCGTCGGGGCCAGCGAGATCAACGGAAAGAAAATACACATTTGGGAGGAGTTCGATCAAAGCCGGGAAGACAACGGAGGGGGCGTTATCTGCCTCGTGGAAACCGGCGCTGTCGCGCACGAGAGAGCTATGCGCTTTTGCTACGCTGAGATCGAGGCCGTTGAGATACTCGGAGATGTCAACATTGAGGCTTACGTTCGCGGAAACTCAGGGCCGTGGCATCAGATTCTCGACACAGCAATCCAAGTCGAAAAGGGCTCCATCGGATCGTTCCAACAACCCGTTATAGACATCACTTCGATCATTGAGGCTTTCAAGCCACAAAGCAGGACGATCAAGACCAAGGAGTTCAATCCAACCGGCAAGGAATGTTCTCCAGAAACAGGAGCGACAGCAGGGATCGACAAGTGCTTCTATGTAGCCGTCAAATGGCGCGGAAGAATGGGTATCCGGGCAATTCGACTTACCGTGTCGGAGGCCAGTGAGGCGAATCGCGGAAGATGCGAGGGCGGAGAGGCGGGGGAGCATAACGCTGTGTCTGATCGCGGATTTGTTGCCGCCGTTGAGAACTTTGAATACACACCGATCAATCCAGACGACGGGTTCACCGGAGGAGGACTATGAACAGACCAATTCCAGTTTATTCCCCGGTTGTTCTTCCGCTGGAGTATGACTCATTGCACGCAGCAAATGGATGCCGTGGAATCAATGGGATAAGAAGAGGCACGCCATTAAGACTGTCGGAACTGTGCATCTTCGATCCAATCGAAGTGGACGAGCTTACCGGATTCGGAGCGCCTGCCGGAGTTACTTATTTCAGAGGCCCGAAAGAAGAAGGCGACAGGTTGATGAAAAGCCAGTGGGCCGCATGGGTTTCAGGAACACAGTTGCGATACGGAAGGGTCGGAACCATCACTCCTCCAGCAGCTACAACCGGATCGGTAGCGCCGTTCTCGCTAGGAGGAGACAAACCAAGTCGCATCGCCGCATCCATCACGGCGCTAGGAAAGCTGGCCATAGCAATCCAATCAGGGGGCGGAATCAAGATCGCTCACGAGGGCATCAGTGTTATTGATCCATTCCCCGGCGAAAGCCCGGTCCTGTTCTTCACAGGGCTGCTCCTTGGTTCAGTGGATGAGGGAGAGATCGCGTGCTATTACTTGAAGCCCGGAAGCCCCGGCATGTATATCCGGCTTGAGTCCGATGACTACGCCGTTGAGAGAATCGTCCTGCCATCCATCCCAATCGAGATGGGTCATCTCGTGATGGCGAGAACGCGACACAACAGGCTGGAGATTCTCGCAAGGGACGCATACGACAGAACCGTTATCTTCAAGTCAGAGGACTACCTCACGGAGCACGACGACATCCGCGCCGTCGCAATCGCCTTCTCGGGATTTGTGTCATTCAGGCTGGATGACGACATCGTTGAAGAGGAGAATGAACTTGGAATCGAATTTGCCAGTGGAATAGCAACAGAACCTCTGGTATCATTAACACCAACAAGCGACGCATCGGGCATGTCCATCGAGTTTTTGAGTGGATCGGCCTATCCGGCTGGAAACGAAATCTAACATGAAAAACGCAATTCAAATGACTGGCTCCGCCAAGGTTGAGGTCATCGACCACAACGGCAGAGTCGTGAGATCGCTCCAGCAGCAGAATCTTATTCTGGACGCCGGGATGGACCGCTTAGCCACCGTTGTTATGGCCGGGCTATTCACTTCATGCGCGAGAGGGACAGGGACAACCGACACGAAGGAGACTGTTGCAGCAACCACATACCAGCAGACCGGGAACACAGTCACGCGCACAGGGTCGCGAGACTTCACCGCAGGTGATGTGGGCAAGGTGATGAAGTTCAGCAACGGGATGATCGCCCGGATTCAATCGCAGGCAACCTCGACAGCATCCGTGGATGTGTCTCAGACAGTTCCGGCACTCAGCACAGCCATCATTTACGCCGTGGATCAAGAGGGACTCGACGACGAGACGGACAGGACATCGACCTACTCCGCAGCCCCCGGCGACAACGGAACCACAGATGTCGCCAACCTCCGAACGATGAAGCGGACGTTTGTGTTCGCTCCAGAGGCAGGCGACCCGGTTGTTGTTTCGGACAACTATTCCAAGGCCACAAACGTCATCACAAGGCTCGCCGGGACGGCTCGTAACTTCACAGCGGATGACGTTGGCTCCTACATCAATTTCCCATCTCAGGGCGTGGAGTATCTCATCACCGCATACGTCAGCGCCGGAGTTGTGAACGTGGACAACTCTGTGGACGCAATAGCCAGCGGCACGATTCGTCTCTACGGGTTCAACGAATACAACGAACTTGGCTTCTCGCACACCGCTACCGCAGGAGACAACCTCAACTCCAGAATCAAGCTCTCGTCCCCTCTTGCCGTCCAGATACCCACCAGCGTCCTTCCGGGGCAGCAGATGCGCGTTACCTACTCTTTGGCTGTGACGGTATCCCCGGCGACATCAAACGCCGGGACGGCCCCAATCCTCGACGCCACATCCATCATGTCATCGGACAAGAGCGGAACATACGGACTGGAATCACTGGCGCTTTCGTCAATCAACACGGATGGGACAACGAACTACACCAACACGGCGCTGGAGCCAAGTGTCCCCGGATATGTTGGTCTTTCAAATTCATCCGCCGCAGTGGCCGCGTTTGCCGGAACAAGTCGCGCGTCAGGCATCGGATACATTCAGGGGGAAAACCTTCCTTACACATCTGGCTCATTCACGCGGACTGTGGTTGCGGCGTTTGGGGTCAATAACGCAGTGGGATCAGCCAGACGGTCCATCCTCCTGTTCTCCAACCCGGCAACAGCAATCGCCGCTTTCGTTTTCGTGTTCGCCGCCAACCAGAATAAAACCGCCGCGTGCGCGCTGAATTTGCAGTTCAGCAAAACGTGGTCACGCACACTCAATTAAGTTATGCCAAGCACACTGAATATCACATTCTCGATGGGCGCGTTGCCGGAAGGCTTTCGCGGAACCCCACAGGAGTTCGCTGACCTTATCGCGGAGCGTCTTGTAGTCATAGCCAACGGCGACTTCATCGGACTCAGCGGACAGATCGGCGGAGCGAAGCCAACGCGCAACGTGGGTATGTTCTTCGATACCCTTGCGAGAAAAACCTACTTTTGGGACGAAACGCTTTCCGGCTACTACCCAACCGCGCCAGATGTTCCGGTGGGAACAATGCTGATATGGCCATCCGCAGTTGTCCCGAGCGACCAAAACTACCTCGTGTGTTCCGGTCAGCTTTTGTTGAAAACGGACTACCCAAATCTCTACGCTGTCATCGGCGACCTATACAAGCTGCCCGAGGATAGTGAGGAGATCAGCGCATACTTCCGACTCCCCAAGCCACAGGGAAGGACTCCTATGGGCGCAGGACAGGGAACTTATGTGGATGTGGCCGGAAGCGGAAGGATGGACAGGACGCAGAATATCATTCTGGGAAAATACGCCGGGTATGACTTCGTTCACTACGTCACATCAGTTCCGAGCGATCAGTTTCACGTCCCGGACAGGAGCCAAACTCAACCACTCTTTACTTACGGGTCTTACAACACCGAAACCAGCCCGCCGTCCTTCGGGGTTAATTTCATCATCAAGGCGAAATAGCTTGCCGTAAATTACGTCTTCGATTAAATCGAAGAAGGAGATCACGACATGCAAAGATACATCTCGAAATCAAAATACCCGTCCTACATCCCGCAGGACTTCGACGACCTGAATAGCAGGGCTGTAACCGCTGACGGTCAGGCTTACGCGCTGTCGGATCAGGACTTCGCAAAAAGGCACGGCAACATGGTTGAGGCCGAGAGGCTATTCGAGGAGGGTGTATTAAGGGACCAGCGCGGCGACTCGGAGTTGTCTCCAGCCATGCAGAGCGAGTTCATGCGCGCTGGCCTGCAAGGGTCGCTTGGGGCGTTTGGGGACAGTCCCGGCACATTGGCCCCCGGATCGGCTGGAGAGGCTTCTGTGGCTCGCAATCTAGGGCTCAAGATCGCCGCCTTCCAAGACCGCAACCGAGAGAACAGAGAGCGGTCACTCGGCTTGGGTGAGCAGATTTTCCAGCGCCGCAAGATCGGACTCTCCGGCGAGGACGCGGCAGTTATCGCGGCCAGCAACGTCAAGAACACGAACGACTGGAATCAAGGCAAGTTCCAGAGCGACGTGCAGAAGGAGCAATACAAATACAACACCAAACTCGCGAAGAACAATGCGTGGATGGCGCAGCAGAACGCCGACGCAGCCGGTGACTCATCTCAGGACAGCGCCATGATCTCAGGGGGTGCCGCAATAGCTGGTCTTGCCCTGCTTTTGCTTATGTGTTGGGTTGCCCGAGAGGTCTATGGGAAAGAGAATAACGACTGGCGCTTGTTCCGCTCTTGGTTACTCAGCGACAGCGCGCCGCTGTGGCTGTTCAACCTCTACTTCAACCACGGCGAGAATGTCGCCAAGTGGATCAGCCGCAACACATGGTCCAAGCCTGTGTTCCGGTTCTTTATGGATTTCGCTGTGAACAAAATGAAAACGGAGAGGGCTCAATGCGCGAGTTAGTCGCAAGCACAGTTGCCTTGGCTCGGACTGCGATTGAGAAGTATCGCAACCCGGCGCTGCTTGTGTCCTTCGGTAAGGACTCGATGGTTTTGCTGCACCTTCTTCGTGAGCATGGGCTTCCTGTTATCTGCCACCAGACGCCATTCCAGAAACACAAGTGGAAGTTCGCGAACCAGATGGCAGCTTCGCTCAAGCTGACCATGCACAGCTACCCGCCCGAGTGGGTGGCAATGCACGAGGTTGACGGAGGGCTGTTCGTTCTCAGCGCCTACTCCTCCGGCACCAGATCGAAGCGCGTCATCGTCCAGCGGACACAAGCTCCAGCATCGAGAGAGAATCTTGTGTGCGGACTGCACGACGTTTTGCACCAGCCTAAAAGCAAAACAGAAACCGCGTGGGACTTGCTGATTTGCGCCCAAAAGAACGGCGACCTGCACGCCGGATCACCAGCCAAGATCAGCACGGACCTAGTGCAATCCGGCGATGGCGTTGACACGCTGTTTCCGATGAGGAACTGGACCGACAAGGATGTTTTCGCTTACACGCAAGAGCACAGGATCAGTCACCACACCGAGAGGTATGACGAGGACAAAGAGGCTGGCCTTTTCATCGAGCGCAAACAGACAGAGCACAACCCGGATGTCATCAATGGATGCTTCAACTGCATCGACAAAAGACTCTCCGGCACCGTGTCTTGCCCGAGGCTCGGAGGCATGTTGGTGAATAGCATCTCAGACTCCATTCCTTACATCGACAACCCCGGCAACCCTATCCAATAGACATGGACGGACTCCCAACCAACGCTGGATATAACCCTGACCAAGAGGCAAGTCTTTTTGGCGAGGGAGAGATTCCGAATCAGATCGGAGACAACCCATACTATCGCGTCTCGGATCATCAACTCAGCAGGCTTATCAAGCAGCCTGAGCCGAAGAAGTATTACACGAACAACAACGGCAAAGCTGTCGAGCACAGGCAGGCTACGGCCATTGGATCGGAAAAAAACACATCACTCGGAGTAAGCGCAGGTCAAGTCGGCGGTATAGGGACGATTCCAGAGGGAGCGACCGTTAGCAAACCAACCGGCTCCGCCACATACTCGGATGCCACGAAGGCGGCGGTTGGAGAGCAGGTTGCCGCGCTTGGCAAGGCTGGATCAGACTACGCAACAGCAAACTCAAAGGCCAAGGCGAACGCCGGTAACTCGCTCTACACGAAAGAGCTTGAAAACTGGGAGCCGTCGCTCGTTGGCGTAAGAAGCCCAAGCATCGGATCGGGAAGAAATTCATTCTCAGCGTAACATGGCAGAACTTGCACAACTCAAAGGAATCGGATTCCAGAATCTCGGAGTCTCAATCCTGAAACCGAACTGGGAGCATGAAACAAAGCTCACACCAGACCTGAGCGGAATGGCTCGCGCGCAGATGTTTGACAAGCTTGGAGACACACTTGCCAATATCCCGAGCCAAGTCGCAGGAGTGATGAAGGAGCGTCGCCGCGCCAAGACGGAAGAAGAGGAGGGCCAGCGCAAGAAAGAGGATCAGGAATACGAGAGAAAGAAGCGCGCGGAGCAGGACGAGACAGACAGGGTGATCGGTGAAAGGATAAAGTCTGGAGACTTGAGCGGAATCACACTGCGGTCCTCTGGAGGAGCTACGCTTTCACCGGAAATGCCCGTCAGCGAAACTGATTCGATCACGAGGCAGATCAGGATAAATCAACTCAACGAGCAGGAGAGAAAGAGAGAGCGCGACGAGGCGAAAGAAGGCGCGTGGGACAAAGAGGCCATGAGCGCAAGGCTGCTTCCGGGCCAGTCTGACGAGGACGTTGTTGCGTCGATGACCAATCCTGACGCGCTCCCGGACACGCGGCCTGACACCAACCAAGACGAAGGGGTTCCGTATCGCAACTCGATGTCGTCGGCCTATCAATTTCCAAGCCTCGTTGGAAGCGCGGCTCCGCTCGGAAATATCAAAATCCCGCGCAGCGCACCAAAGACACAGGAGGCAAGGCCGGAGAGGTCCGATCTAAGTGGGAAATTCTACGACAAGGAATCAGACCGATTTGTGTGGATGGACAAGGGCCGCGTTACGCACGAGCAATTCCGCGAGTGGTCAGGCCCGAGGGCCGTTGCGTCAGCAGCCAAGGAGGACGCAGCAAAAGACGAGGGCAGGACGTTCTCCAACATAGACGAGGCAAAGGCGGCTGCGGAGGCGGAAGGGTTTGATCTTACTGGAGCAAAGCTTGGAAATGACGGCTCTGTTCATGTCCAGAACTACAAGCCATCAGGAACCGACATCAAGGGTCGTGGAAAGATCACAGACACGCAGAAAAGCAAGATCGCAAGTGATGTCATTCTCGCCACCAGCGCCAGCGAAATCCAAGGGCTGTATGACGACCTTTATGCCAAGGGAAAGGCTGGAATGAACATTGGTGGAGGATGGCAGGCGCTCAAGAAACTAATGAGAAAGGGAGACGAGGATTACGTCGCCGCAGACGGAATCATCAAGGTGGATCAATTCAAGATCGCGAGGATGCTTAACGGCCCCGGCGTGCTAACAGAGTCAGACTTAAAGAGGGCGCAAGCAGTGGCCCCGAGTCTGCTTGATGACCCGGCTCAATTCCGTGGAAAAATGAGGGCCGTAAAGTCGTCGCTGGCATCGTCTTTGGAGTCGAATATGTCTGCGAACGCAGGCCAGTTGACAGAGGAGCAAATCCTGATGATGGAGACAGCCATCAAGTCACTCAAAAGCGGAGCGTCTGGCAAAAATGACGACAGGCCGACGATTAACAGTCAGGCAGAATACGACGCGCTGCCGAGCGGAACAAAATACTACGATTCCGCTGGTAATCCATCCAAGAAGCCATAAGGTCAGCTTCGATCTAATCGAAGATGTCATTTATTGCACCACCAGAAGACCTAGAGGAGCAGCCGGTATCGCCCGCGCCTGCACAGGAAACAGCACCAACAGGATTCACGGCCCCCAAAAAAGACCGTGTTGCCGAGTTGATCGACGACGACTCATACGATGAAATTTCGGCTGGTGCCACAGCGGAAGCCGGGAGCACTGTATACGAGATTGATCGTGATGTATTCAAGGCGCGCAGAAGACAGTCGTTTCTGGAAAAAGCAAAGAAGCTGACGGTTAGCGATGTCGGGGAAGCCGCCAAGTCTGGCGTCTCGTCCCTTGTGGACTTCGGGGCGGGGTTGATCGAGGCTCCATACAGGGGCGTCGAGGGTGTCGTCTTGCGTGGTGCTGGAGCCATAGCCAAAACGATTGGAGACAAACAAGGGGAGGACACCTTCGCCAAGGCTCAGGCCACATCAAAGGCGCGGATGATTCTTGCTGGAAACTCAATCGAGGAAAACCTTTCGCATCTCGGTCGATCACTGCTCAGGCTTGGAGGAGAGAGCAAGAATCTAAGGTGGAGCGACACCCATGACCCGGACACAGGCGAACTGATTATTTCCCCGGAGCAGGAGCCGCGTGTTCTACAAGAGCAAAACGACTCGGTTCTTGCCTCAGATTTTGACGCCGAGATTCAAGCCAGAAGGAACGCGGCTCAAATCGAGGAGGGCAACCCGCTGAACACGGGGGTTGTTGCATCAATCGTCAAAGCCACCGGAGACGATCATAAAAACTACACTTCTGACGAGCTTGAATCCATTGGAGCGAAGAAGGTTGATCCCGGCTCCGTCCGGCGCATGGCGGCGGCGGGCGATGTCACAAATCTTATCCCCATGCAGGCGGCAGAGCTTCCGTTTGCCAGATACATCTCCGGCGCTGCAACAAAGGCGGCTGGAAAGACAATGGCGCTGCCTCAAAAAATCCTGCACTCGGCTCCGGGGTGGGTGAAGAAGTCTGGATATGTCGGCAAGCTTGGCGCGGTTGGTGGAGGCGCTGAACTGGCGCATCTAATGGTCGCGAACCCGGTTCTCGCCGGGAAGATGATTGCCGGTGCCGCTGTCACCGAGGGCGGAGGTATGTTTGGCCGGGCTCTTGTTCACGCCGGAGACGAGGCGATGACAGGAATCCCAAGCAAGCTGTCAAAGAGGGTTGCTGCGGGGCGCATCAACAAGGCTCGCGGAGGGGGACTCGGCGCTATTGACATCAATGCAGAGGCCGGAAAATTCATAGGCGACACCGTGGTAACGTCGGGCGCAGCAGCCATTGGCTCCATTCCGATTGAGTTGGCTTTGGCTGACGGCGACCCAAAACAGTTTCTTGAGGCGGAGTTTAACGCGATGGCTTTCCGCGCAGGGCTTCACTCCATTCACTCAAATCACGCGCAGCTTGCCGAGGCCGCAAGGCCGCATCTTCGCGAGCTTGGCGCTGGCCAGATCGACAAGGAATCAAAATACGGAAGTCAGACCGAGACGTTTCTTAACACCCTCCCGGAAGCGGATCGAAACGCCGTGCTGGAAACCGTCGGGGCGCTTGGAGGCACGGAAGGAAAATCAACTGACGGAAAAACCAGCACGACGAAAATCCACGTCCTTTCCGAAAAAGACTACCTTCAATCCGTGGCTGACCAGCACGACGGAAGCTATGTCACCGCCGATAGCGGAGGCAATGGATTCTTCATCTCGCAGAGCGGAGAGGTTTTCATCAATGGCGGCGGATCGAACCTGACATACACCATTGGACACGAGGCCGGTGGACACGCCGCCATCAACACCTTGCGCGCGCTTGGCGACAAAGGCGCTCCAGTGATGCGCGCGATGATGACAGAGGCCCGTCAATCGCTCTACGGGCCTGACGGAAAGCCAACGCCGGAGTTTCAGCGTTTCATCGAGGCATATAACAGCGCCTTTGATCCCACCGGAAAAACCAAGGCCATCGACGCCAATAACCCCAATTCAGTTGAGGAATACCTTGCGGAGTCGGCTGGCGTCGCCGTCGCCGCAGATGGGGCGGCTGGACTGGCGCTGCCGAAAGGTCTTGCCGACAAGGTTCAGGACACCATCGACCGATTTGGGTCACGCATCTTAGGTCTCAATCCAGACCTGCACCCGCTGCCATTTGATCGCACGGAGAGCCGGGCAATCAGCGACTCGGTTCGCAGGATGCTTGAAACCGTGGCACGAGCGCCAAGAACAGCCCAAAATGCGCCCGAAAACGCGCCGGGGGCACCAGAGCCAGCCAAAGCGCCGAAGGCTCCAGAGCAGGCCGCAGCCGAGAAGCAGACGGTCCCGATGATCGTGACCACATTCGGTGGAGGTGTAAGGGACGCGCAGGCCGCAATCGACGCCGTTCAAGCCGAGGCCGCAACCCCACTGACCGACCCGGTTGAAATCTACAAGGCTGTCGCCGCCCGCGCGCAGAAACTCAAGGAGGAGTCCAAAGCAAAGGATGACGCCGAGCGAGCCAAGCGCGCAGAGATCGAAGCCGAGGCACAGAAAGCCGCAGCGCAGAAAGCGGCCAGCGATTTAAGTTCCGTCAAACCGGCAGCTACGCCAGCAACAGAGCCAGCGCCGCTGCCCAACGTAAAACAAGATGCACCAGCCCAAGAAACGTCCAAGGAGCCTGTCACTGCAACTGTCACAGCAGAGGGAGTTGAGCGCCCTGTTGCTGATCGCGTGGAGACTCCGGGGACTGAACCGAAGCCAGCTGCCGCCGTGCCTTCGGATGCAGAAATATCCACCGCACTAACCCAAGCCGATGAAACAGCAGCACCAAAGATGGTTCGCGCGAAAAGCTCGGAGCGCCGTGAGGAGATTAAGAAGGAGGCGCGATTGGATGCACTCAAGGCGCTCTTACCCAAGGATGGAGACGGACTCCGAGTTGTTGTGGATGACATTACGCGCGAAACTTCATACGAAGGCGATATTGATAGTTCCAATCGACTGCATCGGGCTATCCTGAACGAGCTTGGGGTTGCCCCAGAGCAGGAGGCCATCATCCTCGACCTTCAATCCAAGAAGGGTAAGGGCGTTGTCCTTCGCGACTACAACAGCGCCGAGCAGGAGGGCTTCGAGACAGGCGAGGGTATCGACCTGTCCAATGTGAAGCGCAAAAAGGAACTGGTTGAGAGCCCGGCAGACGAGCGCGGAGCCAGCGGAGCACCTGTGTCGATCCAAGACAAAGGGTTCACGCCTTACCGCACAGTCATCACGAAGTCCGGCAAGGTTGTCACCCTTGGGTTCGATCACGACAAGTTCCTCGACAACACCCGCAAGGTTCTCGACGCCGCGAAGGCCAACGGAGAAAAGACCGGGTTCGAGGGGCTTGTTGGCGCGGAACTGGACAAAGCTATCAGCGACACTTTCCGTAACATCGCGGCGAACCACGCGAACGGACTAGCCGGGACAGGTAAGCCACTGAAAGGCATCGAGGCCAACCCGGATCGCGCTGGCATCAAGGTTGACCAAGATCGCGTCAACACGATCAACATGGCGATGCACAACCGCCAAGCGAGGCCACCGAAAGAAGCGGGCAAGACCGACTTATCGAAGCTTCGTTTCATCAAGAGGCAGGACGCCCATCGCGAGGCTGTTGGACTCGCCGACAGGAATAAGGGATTCCTCGATCCTCTGTTTGGGGAAACAAACGCGCTTCGCTCGAAGCTGGAGGCCAAAGGATTTCAGACCGACAAGCAACTAAAGCCTGTCATCAGTAACATCCGTCCCGACCTTATCGGCGGAGGCATCCACGAGACACCCGGCAGCGGCAAGAGCGTTCATGCCAGCGGGCTCGATATTCCAGCGCCAGAGTTCACGGCGGCTGGTGTCCCGAGAGCCAAGCAGGTTGCGGCTGGATTCCAACCAAAATCCGACCTATCCAAAGTAACATCTTCGATTGGATCAAAGAAGGGTGTAGATAAGATGCGCGAGCTTCTTCGCAAGATGACTCCAGACAGCGACAAGCTGCCGGAAGGTTATTACGATCAGGTGCCAGTCACCAAGGAGCAGGCCGCGAAACAGAACGAGATCGCCAAGGCATACGACGCGCTCAAAGTCGATAACTCGGCTGATCCAGATGTCGTCAAGGCTTACGAGAATCTCGCCGCCAAGGTCAACGAGCAGATGCAGGCTTTGCTTGATTCTGGAGTCGTGGTTGAGCCTTGGAATAAAGAAGGCGAGCCATACGAAAGCTCGCTGGAGATGCAGGCCGACATCCGCGACAACAGCCACCTTTACTACTTCAAGACAGAAGAGGGCTCTTATGGAAGCGGAGAGCTTCCCAAGAACCATCCGATGCTCAAGGACTCAGGCATCAAGGCAAGCGACGGCACACCGATGCTCAATAACGACGCCTTCCGGGCCGTGCATGACGGTCTGGTTCACGCGGCCACAGGCTCCAGCTTTGGCCCTGTGGGCGAAGAGGCGGCATGGAAGTCCCATCTCGCAACCATCGACGACCCATTGGCACGCAGGGCTCTTACCACCGAGACACGCGGGCAAAACTCATGGGTCAACTTCCGGGACAAATTCATCGGGAAAGACGGGATGCCATTGAGGGCCGGAGACGAAGGTTACGTTCATCCGAAAGACCGGCCTTACGCAGACCAGAAATTCGATCTGCTTCCTGAGAAGTATTCCGAGCCGGGGCAGTTCCAACCGAAGTCCGACTTGTCTTCGATTAAATCGAAGAAGGAAGAGAGCTACAAGCTACCAACCCAGCGCGAAGGCACATCGAAGGCATGGGTTCAGCCTGACGGAAAGATCGTCCCACTGAAAGGCTGGCACGCCGACTACCTGAACAAGAACGCCGAGGAGGCCAAGAAGCTCGGACTCAAGAACGCCGAGGAAATCACTGACTCTACGGAAGACAAAGCCAAGGCGCTCGACGCTGGTTACGGAAGGATCAACCTTCGCGACGGAACGCTGATCGCGGAGTTCGCCAAGAGTAAGTTCAACACGCAGGCCAAGGCATCGCTCCGAAAGCTGATCGAGGATAACATCGGCGACATTACCCGCGTTGACATCTCGCTGTTCAGCAAGGGTGGAAAAAACATCGTCGGCGGCGAAGAGGCCAATGTCTTCCGCAAAATGGACAAAGTGGACGCAATGGACATCTTTGCCGGGGAGGTAGGGACACACTCGC
The DNA here is from genome assembly GCA_032358315.1 of Ophiocytium majus. Taxonomy (NCBI): domain Eukaryota; class Xanthophyceae; order Mischococcales; family Ophiocytiaceae; genus Ophiocytium; species Ophiocytium majus. The sequence goes on along the minus strand of JAULBY010014324.1, from coordinate 2,848 downwards.
AGGCGAGCGACAACCTGCTTCGCAAGAGCGGGGCTTATGGCCAGATGTTTGAGCCACCGAGGTTCCAGCCAAAATCCGACCTATCTTCGATCAAATCGAAGAAGGAAAAGTTGATTACTTTGTATCGCGGCGAGTCATCCATGAATAAAGGCGGGAGGATGTATCATCAGGATCAGGAGTTTGCCCGACAGTTCACTCAAAGCGGAAGAGACAGTGAAATCAAATCCATCAAGCTTGATCCTGCCGACATTTTCCGAGACGACCCATTGCCTTACGGCGGCGACACGGATAAAATCGACGCTTCGATTGCTAAGGCTCGAAAGCAAGGATTCAAAGCTATTTACACTGACGAGGGATCGGCTGGAGAGCCTTCTGTGTTGGTTATTAGACCAAAAACCCATCCGGGGCAGTTCCAGCCCAAAACAGAAATCCCATCCAGCGCCGAGATTGAAATTGGCGGCAAGAAAGCAAGGACCGGAACACCTGTTACATTCGAGTTTCGCCGAGGCACAGCTTCCGCAACAAAGGAATGGGGAATACCCGACAAGGACTCAGCTTTCGACAGGGGGTATGAGCCGAGCGGCGAATACATGATTGAAAAGCCAGTGGTCGCTTATGACCCAACTCCAGATCAGCAAATCCCAAACACAAAATTCGGGGTAACTTCGTTCGAGAATCCAATCGTAATCGACGCTGGAAACTACGGCGACCCCTCCTCGTGGAAAAGGACGCTAAGCGAGGTATTTGGGGGCAAGACCGGAAAGAATCTCTCGAAGGCCATCATCGCCGATGGGTATGATGGAATCATCACCGTTGAAACGGACAGGCGCGGCAACAAATACACCGGAGAGATCGTTGACCTCACGACCTTCAATGAGCGCAAGGCGAAATACCAACCGAAGGCCGCAATCACCCCACAAGAGAAGCGCAGAACCCGCGACATGATCGCGCAATCGGCGTGGTTCGCCCGCAAAGCCGCAGAGGCCGAAACAGACCTCACGCCCGAGATGGCGGTTGACTTTGGCCAGAAATGGAGGAAACTGCACCCCCATGAATCAGACACCACCCACGGCCTCCCTGACGGCTACCTCGAACAAAAAGCTCTCCGCCCGCTTGAGGAACACCGCGCAGACGCCGAGCGAAGCCGTGATGCACTCCTTGAGCAAAAGTCGGACGCCACAGAGGCCGAACGCAGCCGCGTCGCTCTCGAAGGTATCGTTGCCGAAGCCAAGAAAGCCGGTCGCGTCTTTGGGTCAGAGCTAAGGAAACTCAAGGCCGACGAGGGGGTTGAGCACGAGGTTCTGCTTCTGCCGGGGCGGGTTATCAAGATCACGCACCCGAACAGCTTTGGAGGCATCCAAAAGATGTCCGACATTTGGGTGCCGCAGATTCACCCGGCAGACGCAGCGGACTATCTGAAAAGGATCGAGCTTCAAAACAAGACCTTCGGCGACGACATCCGCGTTGAAGGCGTGGTGGACAACGGCAACGGCGATTACTCGATTGTCACGACGCAGCCCAACGTGAAGGGCCGCAAGGCCACCACGAAGGAGATTCAGAAAATGATGGAAGAGGAGGGCTTCACGCAAGTCGTCCCGAACGGATACTACCACGTTGAGAAGAACATCTATGCCAGCGACGTGCGCGGCGACAACGTGGCCCACACCCCGGAGGGTCTGTTCGTGCTGGATGCGATGATGACCGAGCCTGACGCGCAAATGCGCGAATGGATGACCAAGCGCATCCAGCAGATCGAGGACAGGCCGGACATCAAAAAGTTCTTCGGCGAGGAGCTTCCGTTGCGCGATGCCAGCTTCCAGCCCAAGAGCGATTTGTCCAAGGTCCGCAAATACGACCCGAACGAGGACGAGATCAGGCGCACCGTGAGCCTTGGCGGGGCCAAGGACGCGCTTTCCGAGGAAAACCCCAAAGATGTGCGGATCGAGGTATTCGGACGCGATGGCGAGGCTGTTGGAACGGCTCTTGAGCAGGCTGAACTGGATACCATTCTCGGAAGCATGGAGAAGCCGGAGACTGCCAAGTTCGAGGCGGTTGAATCCAAGTCGGTGATTCAGGAGAAGGGATCGAGCTTCCAGCCAAAATCTGATCTCACTTCGATTGGATCGAAGAAGCGCCCGGTCGATGACAACGGCCTCTTCTCCGAGCTACGCGCCAACGCCGACGACAAGCTCCCGAACAAAGCCAGCGCCGAGCAGATCAAGGCAACCCTCAATAAGTCAGGAGCCAAGAAAGAGGAACTGGAATACAGCGGCATCAACGAGTGGCTGGACAGCAAGACCGGGCCAGTAACCAAGCAGGAGGTTCTGGAGTATCTGGATGCGAATAACGTAAAGATCACCGAGGCAGAAAAAAGCGCACCGTCTTCCAGCTTGCTGGCTGAAAGAAAAGAGGAGCTTCAAGGCATGGATCGGGACGAGCTTGTTTCTGAGCACGAGCAAATAACGGGACGCGGAGGCGCGAAGAACTGGACAAAGGAAACCATAATCAAAGAGTTGCTGGAATTTTACACAGGCAACCAAACCAAATACGAAGACCGCGCACTCCACGGCGGAACCAACTACAAGGAGAGGCTGTTCACGCTGCCAGCGGAACCGAACCGACCAATGTTGTTCGACGAGTTTCTTCAAGACCGTGGAATCTCGCAGTCCGAATACGCAGCCGAATCACAAGAAGGTCGCGCGGCGATACAGCGCGTCTATAACGACCATCTCAAGGAGGGGATGATCGCAACAAAGCCAGCCAAGAGTATTTTCACATCCTCCCACTGGAACGAACCCAACGTAGTCCTCCACACCCGCGAAGCCGACCACACCACCGGAGACGCACG
>JAULBY010014313.1:0-21886 GCA_032358315.1 Ophiocytium majus | reverse complement strand
ATGACGTCAGTGTGAAACTGCCAAGGTCATGGCAGAGAGCAGCCAAAGAGCAGTGGCTGAGCAGGGTCCTGCAACACACAGAGTGCCACACAGCCTGCGGCGTGCCATACCAGTGTGCCAGGCCGCATACAGCTACTTCATTGGGCAGTATACATCTGCATAACGTGCATTATGCGTACTTTGTGCCCAACGACGGATTCCTGCTTTTGCTGCAAGCTGCATTTTTTTTTAGTCATGGGGACATGAGGGCATGTGCGCACCAATTGTACAACGGAGTCTGGAATTTGAAGTTGCTGGAGTGGCATTGCTGAGTTTGTGACAGTGCGTGTTGCTGCTGCCGCACCTTCCCCAGGCGCTGCGCCACGCCGTACGCAGGCTTGCGCAGGTGCACTTCATGCTGAATAAATACTTGTGCTGTTCGGGAGCCTTATTTACACGTTGGCAGCCAGCTTGAAGTGGCATAGTGCTCTTTTGCCGGAGCACATCATGTGGCTCCAAAAGCAGCACGCCCCAGTCCCAACAGACTTGGGTAATCACTAGTAGGTAGGGTAGTAGCGCTGATAGATGACAGTTTTTTTTTAAACGGCACACAGGCAGCGCGCATCACCCAGCAACTGCATGACTTCTGCCCGTGTGTTGTTAGGCAACAGCTACTGCAGTGGGTGTTGTGCTCGCAACAAGTGCTTTTGCACTGATTCCACGGTACCCACCCCCCAGGTGGCTCTCCGCAGTCGCACAGGGAGCACGGGGCTCCTCCGAACAACACAGGCTGTTGTGCAGCACAGGCACTGCAACAAGGCAGTGTCTGATGGTGTGGGCTGGCTCACGGCCCACCCCCGCAAGCGTGACCAGGGCTACGCTGTATGGCATCCGGCAAATGCATGGTGTTGCAGGGCCCCATGGCATCACTCCATTCTGTGCTGATGATCACGTTCACACGTTCATTCATGCACTTGGCATGGGACACGTCACATCTGGCAATCGATCCCTTGAGCTGTCTGTCGCTGACAGTCTCTTGTCGGTTTCATCCGTGGCAGCGCGGGCTGTCAGGAGAGCCCTGAATCACACTTCGTGGTGTCGTGCCCCTGCTGCCTGTGCTGCTGGCGGCGAGGCCCGTCCACACATGGCATATGATATGGATATCCTGCTCATGGCTGTGTTGCACAGTGAAAGGAGTGGGCCTGGGGCTGCAGCCACTGTTGCCAGCTCCTAGCCGCCCTGTTAAATACCGCTTGATGTGTGTTCAGTGAATTTGTGTGGCACTAACAACCTCAAAATGCCCCAAGCGCCATATCACTCTAGTGCACATTGCAACCGCAACTTATGCCACATTCACCAATCAGCATGCTTCCGGGAAGCATCGTGCCATGTTGCCTGCAAACTTCAAGTCAGATGTCACAGTTTGCAACAGTGTACCATTAGCACCGCCATCATCATGGGCGCCAACAACAGCAGCATTTGTTGATACAACCACCTGCGCGAAAGTGTTCGTTTCAGTGCACATGCAGTGCGCTTGAAGGTAGGCTCTAGTAGGTACGGCAGTGCAAGGTGCCAAAGCCGCAGCCACAGGCTCCAAGTTGCATTGCATTGCTGCCCCAAAGCATGTAGGCAGGACTCACCTACTACCAAGACGTTGTAGATTGTATGCCGCTAGTGAGGCATGAAAGTTGCTACTTGAACTGTAACTTCAAATTGGTGTTGAGGTCCCATCGATGGTGTGTCACAGTGTCACCCTCCAGGCGCAGGGTGGCTTAGCGCCACACTTGCTGTGGCCACTGGGACAGACAAGCAGCAGCTTCACTGGTTAGCAGTTGCTGCCCGCACGGCGGTGACTTGCCTTCTCATGCCTCTCCTTGCAATATCAGCGTGGTCTGCTCCTTTTCTATCACCACCACCAACAACAAGCCCCCAGGTGTAGTAACGACTAAGCACTCACAGGCGGCAACTTCACAGTAGTTTTATTTATTTGCACTTGTGGGCGTGCAAGAGCCCATGGTAGCAGTGCAACCCTGATGTAGGAGAGCATGTGGATGGCAATCAACCAGGTTGACACCCACTGCTGCCACATGAAACACGCATGGCAGCCTGGCAGGTGCCATACCGGGCAAACTGTGGGCCAAGTGCTGGAGCCTCGGTACGAGCAAGGCTGCCCAGTATGCAGCAAATCGTACTTCAGTACTTAAGTACTACTAGTAGATACAGTTCTGATGCCATAATAGTGGGTTCCAGAACCCATAACTTGGACCACAGCAAAGGCTGCCTCATTGCTGCCACCCGTGCAAGCAGTGCTAATATGGCACACCACCGCTAGTAGTACCTGCTGGAGTTGAGCAGGTGAAGGTCAGTAACGCATTGTGTCACCCACCTGGCGTACGGGAACTCGCACTGGGCACCTGCGTATGGTTTGCACCGTTTCTTGCCTGACAGAAATTTGTGCCTGGGTCAGCCTTTGCCAAGGGCAGTAGGCGGCCGCGCACCACGGGCGCCAGCAGGGCCGTCACACTGTCAAGACTACACTAAGAAGGAGACCGCCACGTCGTGTCTGCGCTGTTCTGGGCTGTTCTGGGCGACAACAGCGGGCAAAATATATCCTTTCATGGCAAAAGGTGTGTGCTGCCATGTGAGGCTTTCCCGAAGGGCCTTGCGCGCGCAGCCCGCCAGCAGCGCCGCGCTGCACCTCGCGGCATATGCATGCCGCGGCAGCAGCACATGCAGCAGCATCCGTTGCAGCGGTGGCGCCGCCGCGGAAGCAGGCCCGCGCTAGGACGAGAGGCGGTTGCCCTGCTTCTCGAGCGTGTTAACTTTGCTGTCTACGATACAGAAACGGAACAGGGCAACACCACGACGCCGCCACTACCAGCAACGCAGCGCTAGCGCCGGTCACCTCCGTGCACAGGACTCGCAGCACGTGCGCGCGCGCGACCAGGCCTGGCTGCCGGGCAGCAGCGGCAACTGCTCGCGCAGCAGCGCCAGCACCAGTCCGTCAGCACACTAGCCTCGAGCCCGCGGTGTGGGCGTATGCTCCCCCCCGTGCCCCCGGTGCTGGCGGCGGCTCTGCTGCATTCAGCCCGCTCAGGTTTCCCCACAAGACCAAAGAACGTTCCTCGGTCAGATGCTGAACAGTTCCGGTTTCGCCGACATTTGGGGTGGTCAAAAAAGGTGTGCAGTCAGACAATGTACAATCTCTGTGTAGCTGTGAGCCGCTGTGGTGGCGTCACGTAGCAGCCTCGAGCGTCCGCTTACAGGCTGCGACACGGCCCTGTTGCGAAGGCACGAGCATGGGTGCCTGCAACAGCACCAGTGTGGCGATCGCCAGCAGCGAGAAGCAGCAGCAGCCTCGGGTCGCCAAGGCGAAGGCAACCCTTGTCCTCAGCTTGGACAACATCGTGCACCACAACAGGATGACGGGGGACTGCCTGGTGGTGCTGCGAGGGCATGTCTTCGACCTCACGGACTTCGCCAAGCGGCACCCGGGTGGCGCCTCCGTCATTCAGGGCCTCGCGGGTAAGTACGCAATTTGCTGGTTCTGGCAAAATCCAGTTGCTCTTCAAGGGCTCTCTGTCAGGCCTTCTGAATGATGCTGCGGTGCGGCCCCCCGAGGCCTCACTGCCCACACTGCATGCTGCTCTGCAGTCGCTGATGCTGCTCTGGCGCGACAGGCGTCGGTGCCGCAGGCAGCAAAGCACACACCCGCATCCCGCCGGCACTGTTCTTCCAAGTGCCCCTTCAATCGTGCGTCAAATCTGATCTCAGCAGCAGCCTGCAGTGACTGCCCGCTGCGTCCGAGTCGCTGCCACCGCCACTCGTGCACGGCTCCTGCGGCCACAGCATGCCCCCCTGCCTCCACTGGCCCCTCTAATTTCGATTCTTCTGACGCGCTTGCACATCACCCCCCCCCCCTCTTCTCACATGCTCCCTCTGGTGTCTGCTTGGTCAACTTGACGGTTTCTGCCGCCGCGCGCGCCTCCGCAGAGGATCCCATGGGGGGCGACAAGGTGTTCAACGTCATGCACGATGACGCGGTGCTATCCAAAATCGGCAAGTGCATGCTGGGGCCGCTGGTGGACTCATACGGCATGAGCTTCACGGGGTTCATGTCGACTCGGAATTCGACTCGGACGCTGCTCACCGTGCCCAGCACGGCTACGCTGCTCACCGACGGCACCCGCACCTTCAGCAGCAGCAGCATCGTGGGCTCACACTTCAGGCTGCATGCGGACGACGAAGTGCCAATGTTAAAACTGGGGCGCGTGCGGTGAAAGGGCGAAATGGCTGGGGCGAGAAGGCGTTTTTGGGCGGGTGCGGCGCTGCTGAGCCAAAAAGAATGCTGCCGGCGGAGCGCCGCAGCTGCTGCTCAGCAGGCTGCAGATGCTTTCCAACGGTGGGTACAGTAAGCACTGGAACTATGGCATGCAATATGTGTTATAAATTTTTCAGCCGCTTCATGTATGGGCTTGTGTACATTTTTGCTGTACGCATCAAGGTGCAAGCAGCTCTGTCAAGCCAGAGCAAAACACTGAGTTGACGCACTCCCTCTTCATGTATGGGCTTGTGTACATTTTTGCTGTCGCATCAAGGTGCACGCAGCTCTGTCAAGCCAGAGCAAAACACTGAGTTGACGCACTCCCTTTCGTTTCGAGCGGTACTACTGGTAGTAGTATTGTGTAGTAGTATTATGTGCACAGCACTGGTATGCTTGTACTTGTCGGTGAGCTACAATCATAATACATAAATACTTGCATGGCAAAGCATGTGGTAAAGACAACATATGTCACAAAATGCATGCAGCCGCCAGTCCCAGTTTGCTGCAGCGCACTTTTGGCCTTCGTACTAGAGCATGCCACCCGTCCACCACGTACGACCCTCCCAACTTGGTGAATGAATGTATGTTAATCTTTCCAACAAAAACAGCGCGCGCTTGCATGGACTGGCAACAACCTCCGTCTGCATCAATCTGCCATCACCGGCACTCAATAACAACAGTATTTTTCAAATAGGCATAGTGCGGGTCACGCAAAGGCAAGAATTCAGTTTCTGCCCGCGCTGGGTGCGAATTGTCATTTGCCACTGCGCGTTCCAGTTGCAAATACTACTAGTAGTACTGGAGAAGTACGTTGGAGCACTTCAGAATAATAGTCCAAGTGAGGCATTGTGCGCTTCTTTGCACGGCACCGAGCTGTGCCACTGGTGACACGTGGTAACAGCGCTGCTGTATGCTGACAAGTGGTGCAACACCCGAAAATTTCAACATTTACTCTGCCACCTCACCAACTTCAAGAACTTCGCCACTTCAACCACCGCTCCTCAGCCATGTCTGACTGCACTTAGTGTGCACCGTCACTTGCTGTGCCGTTTTTCTGATGCAGGCTACTGGTGCAAGCCTGGAAGCTGGTGCGCCTACGGAGCGCACTCCTGCCAGATTTTGTCCCATTTTTGCCCCATTTTTTCCCCAGTTTCGCTCTGGTCTCTGTGGCTGTGGCGCACAGCTACCATGCGTGTATGTACCGCTATTTAGTGGCTGTGCCGTAGCACCAGCAGCGTTGCTCAGAGCACTACCAGGGGCGGCGCCTCGTATGCTCTGTGCAGCAGCGCCTGCTTGGGTATCCTTGTATGTGTGTAGTCCCCCCCAAGCTGGGCAATGCCCTCATGGGCAGTACAGGCATGTCGGCCTGCCGGTGGTTAGTCCCAACTCCCCCCCCCTCCCCCCACCCCCTTAGTACGGTGCCTGTAGTGGTGCCTCGCACGGCGGCCATGCTAAGCGCTGCTCACGTGTGGCCTTAGGGTCAACTTCAAGTTGCGGCCATAAACTTCAATTGTTGAAGTTGCTTTGGCGGCGTAGCACGCAAGTTAGACAGACACGTCCATTGTCAGGTTGCGTGGGCCCTTCGGGCGGCGTCTGCTGTGAATGTTTAACACGAGTGTGACTGTACCATGCATAAGTTGTGGGGCGCTTGCCAGCAAGCTGCTGCCGCCGTTGCTGCTGCTGTTGCTGCTGCTGCTGGCAACTGTTGCTACTGCTGCTGCTGCTGCTGCTGCTGCTGCTGCCGCTGCTGTTGCTACTGCTGCTGCTGCTGCTGCTACCGCTGCTGTTGCTACTGCTGCTGCTGCTGCTGCTACCGCTGCTGCTGCTGCAGAAAACAGCTGAGCACCCTGCACAAGGCAGGAGAAAGAGATCAGTCTTGCAGGTGCTGATGTGAGTGCCTCGAGTAAACAGGCAAGTACCACTGCAGCTATAGCAGCATCTATTATTCAGGTGCTCAAACTGTTGCATACTTCAGGGCAGCATGTGCTGGAAGTATGTGACTTTTGTGTGGCATGACACACGCCACACATGTCCTCGGCGCCTGGGTGGCATTTCGGAGGTGCAGCCTTTGCTGAGCATGGCACCGCTGCTCTCAGTGGTGCCACAGCAGGTGTACCAGCAAAATTTTGTCCACGTGACCTGGGATACCCTGCCACCCCCCCCAGGGGTCATACTTAGTGATGGGTGACAGCGTGCAAATTGTCATTACACGCCGTATAACGGATGTAAATACGGTCACGGTGTGTAATGTACTTGTACGGCATACGCCGTATATTAAACTTTTTTCATACAACGCACTTGAGGTAAGTACATAAAATACCTGCACATTATACTTGCGCAACTTTAAAAACCCTGCCATCCCATGGGTCATACTTGGTGATGGATGACAGCATATAAAATTTTCATTGCACTCTGAAGGACGCCGTACAACGGATGTGATCAAGGCGTGTAACATATACGCCGTATACTGCAAAGTGCTACTAGTAGTATATAATCATTATTAGTGATGGGTCACAGCGTATAATTTTCGCATTATACGCCGTTTAACGTATGTAAATACGCCGTATAACGCAAACAGATAAACATACTCATACGGCAAATACGCCGTATATTTCGTTTTTGGGCGTAGAAATATGCTGTATTTTGTACTACTGTAGTATAATGTACACATTACGTTACACGCCGTGACCCAACTCTAGTCATTATTGGTGCCATACTTCGAAGTATATGGTATCACGTATGAAATGCCGGTACGTTATAACTTACCTTAGGTATAACTTATCATCAACAAGTCCTGTAGTCGTACTGTAGTAGCAACGCCTAGCCAACTGGTAGTGCTGTAAGCTTGCATCATGCACAGTCTACCTCAGTGTGCGTCATACTGACTACTACCATAAATCTTTGCTTGGGGCCCGGAGATCCCCTGTGCACCTGGCATGCGCTTGACTGAAAAGCATCAAGCATGCTGTCAGCTCTTGCTGGCCAAGAAGATGCCAATGTCCAGCACTTCGCCCTCTACCCTACAAATACAGTAATACCCGGTATAAAAACATCCGAAGTACCGGTATGATGTGAGTCATAACAAAGAAGTATCATGATCGTGTTTCCAGTACAACAAGTGAGCCGCTTGCTTGGCATTCCTCCTTTCAAATGTGCACACGTGCACAGGGCTATCCATACGCCAAGCGGAGCCTGGTAAAAGTACACGGCGTGCACACCACACGCTTTGGGACTGTAATCAGGCATGCTTATGCTGATGCAAATGGCTTTTTAAGACACAGCTGTCCTCCCAAGGGTAGCCAAGTGTTTGTGTGAGGTTACTTTGGCACTGAAATATGTGCACCAGTGCTTCGTGTGAGCCGCGCCAAGTCTCCACCAGTATTGGAACAGCCAGCCAGCTACAAAGTAGAGAACCTACAACGCAGTGAGGTCACAAAGGTAGTGCTTGTGCTAATACCCACATGCAACTCCTGCACATGTATGCGACTTGCACTTCTAACTACTGCCAACTACATGATGTACACAACCACCCCATACATGGCACATGCGGTTGGTGCAAAATCAACTCAACATAAAATCCACCACTAAGCACAGACAATGCAGGAATGCGTTGTCTGTCATTGCAGTGCTACTTACCACATACACAGCACCAAAAGATAAAAAAAAACGCACACACGCACACACGCACAGGAACACATGCATGTGATATAGTGGCGACATTTCCAAAGTATATCGTGTGTTATTGACAGAAAAAATTCCAGTACCCGAAGTAGTTGACCAGGTACTGAGCACAGGGACATTAACCGCTCAAATAGCCAGCACTGCCCTGTGAACTCAACACCATAAATTAGTCAGCACCGCCAATACCCCACGCCAGCACCAAACCCCTCACCACGGCCACGACAACATTCCGCTGTGTGCACCGTCTCGTGCACAAGCACCAGTCATAGACCAACCCACTGCTGCAGCTACACGTGACACCTGCCCAACCACTGCTTTTCCGCTACTAGGTACAGTAACATCCCAAGACCCAAAAATGGTGCCCTGGCACAACGGTACTCAGCAGCACTGACATTACTGAGCACCAATGCTGCCGCCCCGCAGTGTTGGTGGTGCTAACCACTACTGTTGCTGCTCAGCACTGCTGCTGGTGGTAAACGCTGTCGCTGGCACTGCCTGCTGCTGAGCACCACACTGGTGCTGCTCGCCGCCATCGCCACTGCCTAGCGCTGCTGCTGCTGGTGCCAAGCACTGCTGCTGCTCCTGCCGCTGCTGCTGAGCACTGCCGCAGCTGCTGAGCACCCCCACCTGCTGTGCACGCCTAAATGAGGTGCAGCCGGTGCAGCGCATACTCCAGCACGCTGACCGTCGCCTGCGTCACATCAGCCACCTCCTTCTCAGCAATCCTCTCGTTCACCGTGAGACCAAACAGAGCCGGGGTCTCCTCAACCACGGGCACACGCGAAATGGCCTCCTGGACAGCAAATGCCACTATGGCAAGCATGGACAGGCGGCCATTCTTCAGCTCCTTCAACTTCAACTCCTTCTGGGCCTCGGGGTCCGCGGGCCACAGGTTGAGGGGGTCTGGTGCGTCACAGCAGTGCGGGGGCACAAAAAGGAGTAGGGAAGTCAGATATATATGCATGCTTCGAAGTTATACTACAGCGTGATGAAGGGGGTCCTGGTGTCACACAAGCAAACCATACTGCAGAAAGTGATAGTGCAAGCAGCTAATTGTGCACATGCATGCCACTGCTCCATGCTACAATCGAGTCTCATCCACATCTCGCCTTCAACAACCAACACCAACCAGCCATTCTGCACAACACCCACCACCACCCACACGCAACTCTGCACTCACCAAAGCCGTAGTCCCCCGGCTCCCGCCCAGCCGCGACAATCCCCGGCGTCATCTTGAGAAACTGCGTCTCCAATGCACCCGTCAGCCCCAACACCACCAGCCAATAGGCAGCGGGGATAGCGCTAAGACCCCCGTTAAGCAGGCTGGGGGCGAGCCCAATGCCATCGGCATCTGGGCGCACGAGCAGGTCGGGGGCGCCGGTGGCGGCAGCGAGGCGGCCGTCGAAAAGCTCCGCAACGACCCAACCGAGGGTCGCGAGCATGGCGAGGCGCGCGTGCTTGACCTCGGCATCGCGGTAGAAGAGGAGGGACTTCTGGTCCTTGGCAAGGTTCAGGGGGTCAAAGCCGACGTCTCCCACCAGCTCCACCGTGTCGAGAGCGGGGTTGCGCGGCAGGAAGGGCACGGACTCGGACATGACCTCGTCATTCAGGCTCGAAGACATGCTGTGTTGGTTGTTGCGGCAGCAGCAACAGCAGCAGCCGCAGCAGCAGCCGCAGCAGCAGCAGCAGCATGTCAGGCATAGGTGGTAAGGACATTGCTTAAGGTGTATGCCGAGCACCACGGAGCGCGCACGTGCGCGCTCCATTTAACGCGGAGCACTGCAGTGGTTTCCAAGCCCGCACTAGCCAAGCAACACAGAGTTTCCAATACCAAGCACGTGGTGCGCACACAAGAAGGAGCAGGCCCAGTCGCCGCAACCACCACAGGACATGCTGCACCTTCGGCTGCGACCGTAGCGCCCGCAGCTGGGACACCACCGCTGCCTAGCGAGCAAACCAAAGCGTGTGAGAGCTGCTTCCTGTCTTACCGGACGGCGGTAGAGGCGGCAGGCCTGGCCACGGGCAGGGCAGCGCGCGGCGCCACGAACGCAGAAGCAGAGACGATCACCATGCTGGCGGCGGCGGCGGACAGAGCAGTCTTGGTGGCGGCGGCAACCATCTTCCTTGCGTGTGGTGGAGAGTGGCGCTGTAAGTGCTTGGGTGGCTTGCTGGTGAAGCAGGAGCAGGAGAGAGTGAGATGATGTTGGCCTGGTGTCGCTGCCCAGGCATGGCAGGGCCCCGTGCGTGGTGGCACTGAGTCAACATCAACTGCGTAACTGTTCCAGACGCGTGTGTGCAGCGCTGCTGGCGTGTGTGGTTGTACGCAGTCGATGCTGATGCGGCGGCGCGTCACGTCCGCCACATCATGATCATGATTTCGGCGAGACGGGCGTGAAAGGCGCAAGGGGCGAAAGCCTATAGCCGCGTTGCTGCTGCTGACGCAAGGCGCATCGGGGAGAGGAGGACGGCGGCGGCTGACTTCGGCTCCGGAGGGGCTGCAGAAGTTGCTGAGAGCCATCCTGATGGTGGCTATCTTGCCGCAATAACGCCGTTCTGCAGCCATGGCAGGTGCGCACAAGGGAGCATCGTGCCGGTTCTCAACTGCCAACAACGGTCTGTGTACAACAACATTACTCGCTCTCGCTGCAGCGTTGACTCTGACCCTCTGCATTGTCATGCTTTGCGTCTGCTGCTGCTGTTGCGCGTGCGGACCCTCAAGGCGTGGAGCAGCAGCAAATGCGGCAGATGGGCCACCTGGGCGTGACCAGCATCCAGGAGACGAAAACGCCGGCTGGGGAGTGCCTGGTTGACGTCACTCTGGGAAGGCAAGCCACTAGCAACCAGCAGTGCCATAGCAGGCATGCAAGTCGTCATGTTTACAGAAGTCGTCTTATGAGCTGCCATGCCCCATATTTTTGGCCGGACGAGCAGGTGCTGCGGCAGCAGGCAACAGAATTTGCTCACCTCTAGCAGTAGTTGAAGTTGTGTGAGTTTGTTCTAACCACTTGAGGTTTAACGCGGCGACACTTAGCTTCGAGCAGCGTTTCCTTGCTTTCTGCTGGCCCTATGTAAATCTTCATTCGCACAGCACATGCACCACTGGTGCTGCATGTTTTACGTGATAAACAGTATCGCGAGTCTTCGTGGTACTGTTGCAATTCCACTTCAGAGCCACACAGCTTGCAGGGTGCCGTAATTTTCAAGCACTGGGGTGAGAGTTTGTTTCTTCTGCACTAGCCCTGTTTCACGCACCCTATTCCTGCATCACTTTGCCACCAAGGGCGACAGCAGCACCAGTGGTTTTCAAATCTGGTCCCAGGAAGCTGGCGCGAACCCCACAAACACTCCAATTTGTGCGACTGCACATACCGAAGTCAACCCACAGGCCTTGCGACAGTGTTGTGTTTTTTTGTTACAATTACATACTTTTTGGGATGTGCAGCATTTTGTCCCAGCGACGGCATATCGCTAGGCCTCGCAACATCTTAGTTTTTCATTTTGTGTAATCTGAGCCGCATAGCCTTTCTGCGGCAGTGTCGCTGATGTGCTTGCTCGCGCAGCCTGCTGCGTGCGCACCACCAACCACAGGCTGCCGACCCTTGCTTTTGCTGATGCGCTGCTTCATGCACTCGTGCTTGCAGTCGAGGCTTTGTGGCTGCGGACGCGCATGGCGGCAGCGGCGCTGCGGCAGCGGCACCCGTGAGTGTGTGCCTGTGCTGTATGTGTGTGTGTGTGTGCTTAGGGGGCACACGATTTACATGTATGCAGTACATGTGTGCAAGTGTACCTACATAATACATCAGGGTCAGGATTCCCTGGCCATTGAGTCTGTGCATGTGCATCACTGTGAAAGCATCTCAGTACCTGATGTCAGTGTTGCGTGTCACAGCACTAACTTCCTTCACTCGTGGAAGGCCGTATCGAGTCAAAGCAGCCATCAAAGTTGAAGTAGCTGTGTAAGTGACTCTCCGCTGCCACAACTGCGTGACCCCTGGCTATCTGTTACCTTGCACACCACCCTTGGCTGCTTGCGCATTCGCTCAGCACGCACTTGGCACAGGCGTTAGTTAGGTTGTATTACATACTTCTGAAGTATACTTCTGAATTATTCGATTCTTCATACTTCAAAAGTGCAAAATACAGTGTATGTCTACGCCCAAGAAATGTACGATATCCGGCGTGTATGCCGTCATGTTGCAGTATACTTCAGAAGTACATCAATACGTTGTACTACGTTGTACGCTGTATGTACATACGTTGTACCGTATAATAAATGTTCATACACTTTGACCCATTGCTACACAGGCACCCTTCATGCCCCTGGACGCAGCATCACTGGCGCGAAAGTATGGGGTGCCCCAGGACCCCAGCGACAGCAGTTCTGAGGAAGGTTCTGAGGAACGGTGCCCAGATCCGGGAACGGCGGCGGCAGCGGGAGGTGCCGAGCAGGACCCAGTGGTTGTGGAACTGCAGGTGAGGTGAAAGCAATGTAGATGTGACTGGTAGCTGGTGCACCTGGTGCTACAGCTGACATGTACTTCGTAGTATGTACTACGGGAAGTGACAACCGGTGGCCTACTGAGCGCCAGGCATCGGCGCTAGATGGCAGAAGACTATGAATACACACAACGAACCCCATCCCGCCCAGGACCCTCAACCCTGCTCCCCCGCCAATCAGTTCCCAGTGTAGATGTTGACATGCTGCGTCAGCCATACATCATTTGCACAGGGCTTGCCCCAAGTGGGGTTGAGTAGAAAGCACACGTACGCATGAGGCCATAAGCACTGCATGCCCACCTTGAATTTCTGGTTTCACACCTTCTGGAAAACACCAGACCACAGAGCTGGCAGAGCTGTTGCTGCAGCAGCCGTGCCGCATGCGACAGCTGCAGCTGATGTTTCCTATAGACATACAGTACATGTGTGTGTATGAACTAGAAGACGTAGTAGTATACGTCTAAGTATGCAGGTACGCATGAGCGAAGAAACACTGGGTGTCTACCCTTATCTGCCCGCGCTCGCACCTGAGCAGCACCAGAACAGTCACACATGGAAACAAGAGAGAATGAACACTGCATGTCTACCCCATTGTGGTATTGCTAGCAGTAGGTGTTAAAACACGGCATGCCTACCCCATTGTGTTCCTGGTGTCACACCTTCTGAGCAGCACCAGAACACAGAGCTGACAGAGCTGGTGCTGCAGCAGCGGCGCCGCATGCGGCAGCTGGAGCTGACATTTTGCATTGACACATTGTATGCAGAACTACTACGTAGTACTAGTATTATGTACGCATGTGCGTGTGAAAAAATAAACACTGCATGTACACCGTTGCCTGCCCGTCTTAACACCTGCTGAGCAGCACCAGAACAGAGAGCTGGCAGAGCTGGTGCTGCAGCAGCGGCGCCGCATGCGACAGCTGGAGCTGGCGCTGGAGGCGGCAGCGCCCCTGCCAGGGCTGGAGCCCCACAGGATGCTAGCCGCTGTGCAGGGGGCGGGAGGTGACGAACAGGTGAGTGCGGTTAATGATATGCTTGAAGTACATGTGTGTATAAATAATCACCCCGAAGTTCATCTTTGCAAGTACTTGTAGCAGCGCACGTACTTCTTGAAGTATCGTCGCCTCTGCCAGCCCCAGAGCCGAACAATGTGCTGGCCGCTGTGCAGGGAGCGGGAGGTGATGAGCAGGTTGGTGCGGTTACTGAATGTACCTTGAAGTACTGTACCATGTACACTGTACTTCTCGAACTAAATATGTGCATGCATGTATACTTCTGAGCACACACAGGAGCACACACAGTTGAAGCTCCTTCTGCTGAGCACGCACTGTTGAAACTCCTCATGCTGAGCACACATTGTTGAAGTTCAGTGCCTTCTGCCCCGCTCACCAATGTGACAGCAGCTCTGAATTGGTATCACAGGCCTTTGGCCACAGTGTCAGGTTCCACGTCAATGGCACAAAGATAACATTTTTTTTTGCCGAGGCGGGCAATGGGGGGTGCCTTCCGCTGGGCGCATGGCACGTGTAGGTGTCTTGGGGGACACAGCAGAATTCATGAACACACCGAATTCATGAATTGCCTTCACGCACTCCCACCCTCAAGGACACTGACCAGCGCGTGTAGGTGTGGGGGCTATCTGGTGTTTGACCAGGTGGGCAAGTCACCCTGCGGGCTTCGACCTGGCATTTTGCCCCAGCCACGGCAGTATCTGGCTTAGTAACCTTTCGGTGTTGTTCACGGTGTCAAAGGTGCCTTCTGGGGGTTCGCTACAAGTTAGTAGCTGCCAGTATTGGCAGTGCAGCATTTCGCTGCAGTTGCAATGTTTGCTCCCTGGTTGATCCGCCCACACTTCTGCCTACAAGCAGGCGTGCACGCACACTGCTGTGCGTCCACGGTCAGTGGTGATTGGTCAGTACTGCACAATGTATTTCTACATTGTATGAAACACGGCGTATTTTGCATGCCCAAAACACGCGCATGTGGCAGCACAATACAAGCGAGTCTGTAAAACTTCACTCCACGTAAGTTCACTCTATGCAAATATTGAAGTACATCGTACGCCGTACTTGCGTACACGGTACATTCAACGGCGTATGATGAATCTTTTACACATTGTGACCCTCCAATAACGGATCAGATTCGTGTGCTCAGCAGTACCTTGTTGGCGCTGCATGGTTGCTGCTGCTGTGTGTTTGTGGTGCAGGACCTGCGGGATGCCATATTGATATACACTTCTGAAGTACTTCGTAAGTGAAGTGCTACTACTTGTACTATTCAAATGTTACATGAAATGTGGTATACGGGTGTGCTCAGCAGCACCTTGTTGCCGCTGCATGGTTGCTGCCACTATGTGACTGGCGCAGGACCTGCGGGACGCCAAGATAGTGCACCTGCTCAAGAGGTGCAGAGGCCTGTCGCTTAAGCTGCAGACGCAGCAGGGAGAGCTACTGGTAAGACCCGGGTCTTGGAGTACATGGAGCAGAATCAATAATAAAAGTACTTGAAGTATGTAGGAAAAGTATCCTACCACCAGTAGTCATGTACTTTTTTAAGTACTGCTCTTGGCTGTTCAAGGAACTTTGTCAGTTGGTGTGGGTGTGCCATCACCGCGAGGCTGCTGGCATGCACAACATGGGCTCTCTTACACGCACTCAAGTGCAATAGCTAAACCTACTAGTAGTATGTTTCAACTAGAAGTATACTACAGTCATACACCTATGCTTCACAAAGGTGTGGTCGCTTCATGCATGTACCTCATTCCTCCTACCGCATACCTGTGTTATCGTTTGCCATGTACGGTAGGTAACTTCAAACCCAGACTGCACTGGTATCGTGCCATGCAGTTTGTTTCAAGGTAAAAATAATCCGAGACCCACATCACACGCATTGGCACGGTAGAGTGCCCTTGTGCGCCATGCAACCCTTTAAGTACTCAAACTGCATCTACTTCAACTGTAGCTACTTCAAGTGTCGCGCCAATTCATGCCCGCATGCATGACCTGGGTTCTGGCACGCCCACAGGTGCAACTGAACTTCAGCTACTTCAACTGCAGCTACTTCAACTTTAGCTAACTTCAACTGTTGTGCTGCCGCCCGTTCCACCCACCTCTGCAGAGAGCTCAGCAGGAGTGCGGGCTGCTGCAGGCGGCACTGCACGTGGCGCACGAGGGCGGTGCCGCACACACAACACAGGTGCACGCCCGGTTTATGAAAACTCGTCACAGCATTTTCTGCCACAATGCAGTCTGTTTTCTGTGACAGTGGCCTCGCTGTGGAAAACTGCTCACATTTTTATGACTGTTGTCTGTCGTCTCTGGCAAACCCCTGTGGTCTCCGTGTCAGGCGCAGTAACGGGCACTGTGTTTTCTATCATTGCCCACCCTGGTGCTGGCTTGCTTATGGCAGGATGGCTTCGCTGCCCCGGTGCATGGCGGTGCTGGAGGCAGCGGCGGTGGCGGCGGTGGCGGCGGCGGCGCGGCGGCAGCGGGGCGGGATAGGCTAGTGGCTCAGCTGCAGCAGGAGTGCATGCTGCTGCGGCAGCGGGCGCAAGAGTCTCATGAGGAGCTGAGGCGCGCCAAGAGGTGAGCCCTACACAATGTGTTTTGAAACTGTTTTCTGCTCAACTTCAACTTCATTTTCAACTTGTGTGAATGCTGCAGCGGGAGCGGGCGCAGGAGTCTCACGAGAAGCTGAGGCGTGCCAACTCGTTAACGGCGCCCTGCGTCTTCTGCTCATCTTGTACTTCAACTTGTGTGAATGAGGGGTGCATGCTGCTGCGGCTGGGGGCACAAGAGTATCAAAACAGGTGAGTGCCGCGCTGCGTCTTCAACTACTCCAACTTCAACTTGTACAAATGAGGAGTACATGCTGCGGCAGCGGCCGCAGGAGTCTCATGAGGAGGTGAGGCGTGCCAGAGGTGAGCGCACTGAAACTTCAACTTTAACTTCAACTTGTGTAAATGACGGATGTGCTGCTGCGGCAGCGGACGCAGAGGTGAGCGCCGTGCTTCGTCTCCAACTACAACTTCAACTGCAACTTGCGTGAATGAGGAGTGCATGCTGCTGCGGCAGCGGGCGCACGAGTCTTACAAGGAGCTGAGGCGTGCCAAAAGGCGGGCACCACGCAATGTGTTTTCTGATCCACTTCAGCATTAATTTGTATGAATGAGGGGCGTATGCTGTGAGTTCCATGAGGAGCTGAGGCGCGCCAAGAGGTGTGTGCACCGCACAGCAACTTCAACTACCACATCAACTCGAAATGACAAGGTGGGAAGCGGCAGTTTCATTGTTTTGTTGAGGATGGAGGCACCTGTTTACCTTGTGACTGCCCTTCTCACGCCAGCTGTGTTGTGCACACATAAAAATGCCTCCGCGCAGGGCACTGTCGCAGGAGCTAGGAAAAGGGGCAACACCCGAGTCCGCCATGGGTGCGGAAGGGGGTTGGAAGGAGCAGATAGGGCTGCCCAACGTCAACTTGCAATGGTGGAAAGCGGCAGTGTCATTATTTCCTTTTTTCATTGTGCAAAAATGCTTCCGCGCAGGGCACTGTCACAGGAGCTAGGAACAGGTGCAAAACCCGAGACTGCAATGGGTGCGGAAGGGGGGTGGAAGGGGCGTGCTCAGCAGATAGCGCTGCTAAGAGACAGGGTGCGGGCGCTCCAGGCACAGCTGGCGCAGGCGCAGGCACAGGGAGGTGGCAGCAGAGCTTCTGTCGATGTGGGCGATGACTCAGGTGATGTGTGTGCGTCCGCAATGCTGTGTTAGTGTGCCTTTAAGTTTATTTAATGTTGAAGTACTTGTACTTGAAGTTTGTGCTCAGCTGACGAGGCACAGGCACAGGGCGGTGGCAGCAGAGCTTGTATCGATGCGAGCGATGACTCAGGTGATGCGCGGCGACATGCTGTGTTGCACTTGAAGTAGTTGAAGTTTGTGCTCAACAGCAGGCACAGGGCGGGTGGCCGCAGGGGCCCCGGGGTTCTGTCAATGCCGGCGATGACTGAGGTGGCGTGCGGCAGTGTTGCACTTGAGGTTATGTGATGTTGAAGTACTTAAATAATTAAAGTTTGTGCTCAGCTGGCACAGGCGCAGGCACAGGGCGGTGGCAGCAGCAGGGGACAATTAGGGTAGTGACGACTTGTCTTCCCTGCCTACCCCCTGGCAGCAGAGCTTCTGTCGATGCGGGCGATGACTCAGGTGATGCGCGGCAACATGCTGTATTGCATTTAAATTCATGTACTACTTCTGAAGTATGTAGTAGTTCACTTGAAGTGTGCTACTTCTTAGTATTGAAGTAGTTGAAGTTTGTACACAGCGGGCGCAGGCACAGGGCGGCGGCAGCAGGGCTTCTGTCGATGCGGGCGATGACTCAGGTGGAGTGCGGCAGCATGCTGTGTTGCACTTTGAAGTTTTCGTATGTATGTATACATACATACAAGTGTGTGGCAGACTTGAAGTTTGTGCTCTTCGGGCTCTTCGGGCCCGCTCTATACGAGGACACAGGTGCTCAGGTGCTGCAGCATGATGCGCTGGCTGAGAAGCACGCTGCACTTCAAGTGTGTACATGTTATCCTTCAAATACTTGAAGTTTGTGCTCAGCAGGTGCTGCTGCTGCGAGGCAAGGCCTGCGCGTGGCAGCTGCAGCTGGTTCGCCAACATGTGTGGGCGCATGCCACATGCACTTCACTCTGCGTACACTTACTTTCGCTGGCCACACTCACAAACTTCAACTCTGCTGTACTTAAACTCTGCTTACCGCCACCGCAGCCTCTGGGGGGGTGTCGCCGCAGCCCGCACAGCGCACAGCTGCTCAGCAGGTGGTTTCCGCTGGCAATGCTCAGCAGAGAGGCGTGCATGGCAGTGCTCAGCACCGGGTGCAGCAGCTGGACCAGCTGAGAGATGAGCTCAGGGCTTCCCAGGAGCAAGCAGCAACCCTGGACCAGGTACGTATATATACTTCAGAATATAATCTCATCATATAAACTGCATACCATATATGACCATATACTTTTACTACTTTAGAGTATATTGTACTAACGTAGTAGTATATTGTACCGGTATCATAAACCACGCTTGAGGCACGCAAAGGCCTGTGCATATGTTGTGCGCTAGGAAAAAAAGCATGACCACGCAGGCTGGCCTGCCCCTTTTGCTGACTACAAGATCACGATGCTTAGTATTAAACAATTCCAAGTAGGCCCAGCATGCTGCTACAGCACTGCTAGTGCGTTCCAGGTACATTACTGGTACTGTTCTGCCGTTTATTTTATTACTGGTACTGTTCTGCCGGCGGTGGTGGTAACGCCAGGCCTGTTGATATGGACACACACAGTGATGTGAGAGATGGGGGATCTAACATCTCACACATGATACATGGCACCAAGCGACAACTACAAGCATGTCTCGCTGCTGAGCGCACCCTACCCGCACAACTAGGCCACTCGCAGTCTGTACCGGTGCGCACATGACGTCATGTCTCTGGACTATCACACAAACTTCACCTTCAAGATACGTAATTAGCTGATGCACACATGCGCTCATGTCTCTACGACAAACTTCAACATCAACCACCTCTCTTTCACACCACACTCCCGCGCAGACGGCTCGCCGCCACCGCGCGCGCATCACCCTTCTTGAAACCGAAAACCGGCGGTTACGGGAGGCGGCCAGCGCGGTGATGGAAAAGACGCAGTGCGACGATGAGCTAATACGGGCGCTACATGCGCGTATTAGCACCGTTGAAGCGTCTGCAGCAGCGCAGCAGCAGCAACAGCAGCGCCGGCAGCAGCAGGAGCAGCCGCAGGAGCAGCAGCAGGGGCAGCGGCAGCAGCAGGAGCAGCGGCAGTGGCAGCAGCAGCAGCAGCAGTGCTCAGCAGCGGTGCTCAGCAGCAGCAGCGGTGCTCAGCGGCAGCGGCAGCCATGGGAGGGAGAGTGTTCTGCAGTTACACAGCCGTTTCAGGCGCAGGGGGCAGGGGCGGCGGCGCAACGGCACGGGAGCAGGTGAGTGAGGGCAGTTGGCTGGCAGTGCGGTGCCAGTGCAATGGTGCCTTGTGGTGTCTGCAAGACTGATGACAGCCGAAACTAAATGTACCGCCTAGTCTAGTGCTTGAGTAGGCAAGTCGGGACAGGAACGTTTGTTGGACCCAAACAATGGGGGGGGGGGGTACCTTGTGCAGTTTTGGTAAACTGCCGACAACACAACAGGGGGGTTAACTTTGCAATGGCGACTTGAGGTGTCTGCCAAAATGATGAAAAAAAGCCGAAACTACATGTACCGCCTCGTGCTTAAGTAGTCCAGTCGGGTGCTACTTCTGTTGTGCGAAGTTGCTTAGCCGCACAAGAGGTGACTGAGAGGTTTCATCTTGCTGCGTCAGCCGCATACTGCACAACCTCAAGCTGAATTTGTTTTTATTCAAGTTGAAGTTCAGAAGCACTCATGCTTTCAACATGGTTACCTTCGTGTGGCGCACACACACTGCTGCTGCTGTTCTGCTGCTGCTCTTGCACAGACTGCAGGCGCCAGGCCAGCCATCCCCACTCAATGGGCGTGCTCAGCAGCAGCCGTCACCGGCCACTGCCACAACTGCCTGTGGCCACAGCAGCGATGCCTCACACAGCAGCAGCCCTGGTGCTGCTGGCAGCATTGCACACAACAAACTACAGCACAGCAGCGGCAGCGTTGCAGCCACACCTGCTATGGCACCACAGCCGGCTCCAACAGCTGGGACACTCAGACGGCTGGCGCGGTACATGGCGGAAGCGTCCTCTAAGGACTGGTCCACGGAAGGTTCTGAGCACTGCACTGAGGAACGGTCCCAGAATGGCTCTCGGAGCGGCACCGCACAGAGTGGGGGTTTTGGTGGGGCGAGGTGGCAGGAAGGGGGTGCAGGACGGTAGCACACGTTCAGTGGCTTGCGGGTACCGTCACCGCTTACAACAATGGTGATTGGTCACAGCTTCCATGGCGTTGATACCTGCAGGGTGCGTTCGCATCCGCAATCTGTGTGGCGGGTTTGCAGAGGGGTGCAGCTGTGGCCTTGACCTGCCCGTAGCTGCCTTTCAAAACACTTACAAGTGCTTGAGATTGATGTACATCGCACAATCTGAGCACCGTCACCTTGTCAGCAAGCAATGGCGAGGGCAGCATGCTTGGTCATGCTTTTTCCAGTCGCGCACACTATGTGCACTGGGCTCCCTACGCCCCAAGCAGAGCAAAAAACAAAACATTGTCACACCCGGGGAGCCACCACCACCGGAGCAGCCATCACCACCGGAGCCAGGTCGAGAGGCAAGCGGGGCGTCCGAGTGGGCAGGCCGGCCCGCCATAGGATCATATGATATACCGCCGTCTGGAGTCCCTACCTCACACCTAGCGTCCTGCTGCGGGCGCGCATACACGTGTCGCATGACACGACGGGTGGCTTCACGCGACCGCAGAGCAGAGCAGCAAGCCAGAGCAGGAGCCTGTGCCCAAAATGGAGTGAATTGATATATCACATATGTGTGTCCCACGCGAGCAGTGTGTTGCGTGTGCTAAGCAGCAAGTATGCATAGCAACTGTGTGGCTGCTCAGCAGCAGCTATGAATGCGAGACTCCGGATTGTCACCGCACTGCCAGCCCCAGGGTGCTGCTGGCGCTGGCTGCTGCCAGCCGCAGCGCATGCGTGCTGCCCAATCCGTATCTTGAAAGCATGGGGCTGAACCCTGGACGACGTACACCGCCGTCTGGAGTCCCTACCTCACACCACCACACTGCCCACAGCATCGCAGGTGACGAGCCGTCGCATTCCCGGTGACCCCAGGAAATGGGTTCACACATGGGGTCGCGCCTATGCTGCACAGCCTGTGAGGTAGCGAGTCCAGCGGCGGTACATCCTACGGCGGGCCGGCCTGCCCACACAAACGCTCCGCACGCCTCTCGACCTGACTCCGGTCGTGCTGCCCGCTCCGGTGGCGGTGGTGGTGTGTGCAAGCCCAAGTTGCGAGCAGGCAAGCCCCGCTGTGGTGTGCCAACGATGAAGGGAACCTGAGCCTTTCACGGGCACAGGCGGTGGGCGGAGCGGAGCGGACCAAGGAGAGGGCGGGGCTGCTAAGGACAGTGGTGCAGCAGAGCTGTGTGCCACTCATCATGCAGATGCTGGTGCTGCTGCACTGCAGCACACCGGAGCGCTTTCGAGACTACAAGCTGCTACAATTGACTGCAAGAAGGTTGCTACGCCCAGACACTGCCGTGGCTGGGGCAATGCCAGGCCGAAGCCTGTTGGGTGATCTGCCCACCCGGTCACCCACCAGACAGCCCCACGCGCCGATCAGTGCTTAGGGCTGGGATGCAGTTGAAGTTTGTGTATTAGTCATGGAGACATGGGGGCATGTGGGCACCAAGTACATACTACGGGTATTTAGTCGG
>JAULBY010014302.1:0-21897 GCA_032358315.1 Ophiocytium majus | reverse complement strand
CGCGAACGGACATGTTTTAAGCAGGTTGCTGCGCCGCTGAAAAAAGTGCGAAAAAACATATGGGACTAATGGTACTATCAAGCAAAACGCTATGTGAGCTAGTAGTTGTTTGAGGACTGGCCCTCCTCTCTCGCGGCTGTGCCCTCAATAATGTGTGCAAGCGCGTCTCGCTGCTGGGCGCACCGTGCCCGCCCGATATGTAGGCTACTCATCGTTTTTATCGGTGCACATGGCGCCCATGTCCCGTGGACTGTCTACACAAAATTCTGCATGCACAAACTTCAGTGAGCAAAGTGGCAACAAGTCCTAAGTTAGCACTGTACCTACCGCGAAGTATAGGTACTCACCTTGTAGGAGGCGCCAGTGAGGCAGCATGCCCCTGCTGCTGAGCGTGCATGCCCCCTCCACCTAGTGTTGCGCAAGCAGCGCAGAGTCATGGCCGCCGCTGGTACGCTCAATGCCAGCGGGGTGCAGCATGGCTGTTTGCCCATGTGCAGTGTGCGCCACCACAACACCCTTCAACCTCTCGAAACTCTGCAAGTTTTTAGCCCCCACCAGCAAGTGCGCGCGTGAGGGAGGTGCCCCTTGGGATGAGGAGCGTGGTGCGCAGGCGGCGTTGGAAGGCCACCTGCATTTCCTACACTGGGTTCTCAAGCCCGGCGTCGTGCTCGTGCGCCCAGTGTAGGTGCTGCCTGTTGCCTTCCAATGCCGCCTGCGCACCACCCTCCTCGTTCCAGGGGGCGCCGCTCCCGCGCACGCGCTCGCTGGTAGGGGTGCTAACAAATTTTGAGCGGTTGCAGGGTGCTGCGGTGGCGCACACTGCACGCGTGCCACTCACACCCGACCCTGCTCACCTCAGGCGCGCTCGAGAACCCCCAACACCCTCCGCGGGACGAGGGTGTGTGCGCGCAGGCGGCGTTGGGCGCGCACTTGGCTGTTCAGGCGGTAGTCTGGGACCTGGCGGTGCGGCAGGCGCGCAGCTCAGCGGTGGGCTGGCCCCTTTTGTAGCGTGCTAGCGTTAGAGGCTGTTGGTTGTGCTACAAAGCAGAATGTGTGAGCTAGTAGTCGTTTGAGGACTGGCCCTCCTCTCTCGCGGCTGTGCCCTCAATAATGTGTGCAAGCACGTCTCACTGCTGGGCGCACCGTGGACGCCCGATATGTAGGCTACTCATCGTTTGTATCGGTGCACATGGCGCCCATGTCCCTTGGACTAATACACAAACTTCTTGATAGATGCACAAACTTCAAGTGGGCGAAGTGGCAACAAGTCCCAAGTTTGCACTGTACCTACCGCAAAGTATAGGTAGTAGGGAGGCGCCAGTGAGGCAGTATGCCCCTGCTGCTGAGCGTGCGTGCCCCCTCCACCTAGTGTCGCGCAAGCAGCACAGAGTCATGGCCGCCGCTGGTGCGTTCAATGTCATCAGTGGGGTGCAGCATGACTGTTTGCCAACGTGCAGTTTGCCACCACAACACCCTCCAACCTCTCAAAACTCTGCTTGGTTTGAGCACCCACCAGCAAGTGAGCGCGCGAGGGCGGTGCCCCTTGGGATGGGGAGCGTGGTGCGCAGGCGGCGTCGGAAGGCCACCTGCATTTCCTACACCGGGTTCTCAAGCCCGGCGTCGTGCTCGTGCGCCCAGTGTAGGTGCTGCCTGTTGTCTTCCAACACCACCTGCGCACCACTCTCCTCGTTCCATGGGGTGCCGTTCTTGCGCGCGCACTCGCTGGTAGGGGTGCCAGCAAATTTTGAGCGGGTGCAGGGTGCTGCGGTGGCGCACACTGCACATGTGCCACTCATGCTCGACCCTGTTCACCTCTGGCGCGCGCGAGAACCCCCCAACACCCCCCAGGGGACGAGGGTGTGTGTGCGCAGGCGGCGTTGGGCGCGCACTTGCCTGTTTTTGAACTGGGTGAACGAGCATGGCGCATGGCTTCATATGGCGCATGGATTCAAAAGCCATGCGCCATGCTCGTGCACCTAATTCAGAACGGGCAAGTGCCCGCCCAACGCCGCCTGCGCACAACCTCCCTCTCCTCAGGCAGCGCCTTTCTTGCGTGCCGCAATGTCATCAGTGGGGTGCAGCATGAGTGCTGGGCTCGCGTACATTGTGCGCCACCACAACACCCTCCAACCTCTCAAAACTCTGCGAGTTTCCAGTGCCCACCAGCAGGCACGTGCAAGAGAGCGGCACCCCCCGGACGGGGGAATGTGGTGCGCAATCTACGTTGGGCGGGCAGTTGGCCATCCTGCACTGGGTCCACAAGCCCGGTGCCGTGCTCGTGCGCCCAGTGCAGGGATGGGCACATGCCTGCCCAACGCCGCCTGCACACAACCTCCCTCTCCTCAGTCAACGCTGTTCTCGCGTGCCGCAATGTCATCAGTGGAAGTGCGGCATGAGCGCTGGCGCACGTCAGGTGTGTGCCGCCACAACACCCTCCAACCTCTCAAAACTCTGCGAGTTGTGAGCACTCACCAGCAGGCGCGCGCGCGAGAACGGCACCCCGTGGGACGAGCAAGGTGGTGCGCAGGCGGCGTGGGGCGGGCATGTGCAATCCTACATTCGGTTCACAAGCCTGACGCTGTGCTCGTGCGCCCTATGTAGGGAATTGCCGTTGTCCGTCCAATGCCGCCTGCACACCACCCTGCTCGTTCACGTTGTGCCGTTCCCGTGCGCGCGCTCGCTGGTAGGGGTGTTTGCCATTTTTGAGAGGTTGCAGGGTGCTTTGGTGGCACACACTGCACGCGTGCCACTCGTGCTCGAGGCTGCTCACCTCAGGCGCGCGCGCAACAACCCCCCCCCGGGGGATGAGGGAGTGTGTGCACAGGCGGCGTTGGGCGGGAACTTGCCCATCCTGCATTGGGCTCACAAGCATGGCGCCGTGCTCGTGCGCCCAGTGCAGGACGCTCTTTGCTAGCCGAGTGTAACCTAGCCGCCATCACTGCCGCACCACTTGCAGGCACATTTTGATGTAGTCTTCGATATTTTGGCCGCAAGTATTTGAATCGTGGGGAGGGGTACATGTTTTTTGCGCGGTCACTTAAAAATGGGGTAGTTTCTTTTGGAATCTCCTTAAAACTGACAAAAGTATTGACCCGGGCAGCTACTTTGGCTCTAGACGGTATACTTCGAAGTATATAGAGGTACAACGCCCGGGTCTTACAGCCAGGAGCCCCTCGTTCATCAAACCGGGGAGGTCTTATTGGGGGGGGGGGGGTCTTATACTAAGGTGGGGTGTTTTACTCTGATACCTACACGAACTTCAACCGACACACAAACTTCGATGGTCGAACCTTCTAACTAGGGTACTCACCTGGTGGGAAAACGGCAGGGGAGCAGCAGGCCCCTGCTCTTGGAGCATGCCAGCCGCCTCCACCTAGTGTTGTGCATGCAGCGTTGAGTCATGGCTGCCGCCGGTGCGTTCAATGTCATCAGACTGTGGTGCAGCTTGAGCGCTGGCACATGTCCAGCGTCTGCCGCCACAACACCCTCCAACCTCTCAAGAAATCTGCAAGTAATGAGCACCCACCAACACGCGCGCCCCCTGGGATGAGCAGGGTGGCTCGCAAGCTCCGTTGGGCGGGCATATGCACATCTGCACTGGGCTCTCAAGCCCGACACCGTGCTCGTGCGCCCAGTGCAATATGTGCGTATGGCCTTCCAACGCTGCCTGCGCACCACCCTGCTCATCGCTGGCGACGCCGATCTCTCTCGCGCGCGTGCTGGCGGGTGCTTGCGATTTTGAGCGGTTGGAGGGTGCTGCGGTGGCACACACTGCACGTGTGCCACTCATGCTCGGCCCTGCTCACCTCAGGCGCGCGCGCGAGAACCCCTGCCCCCCCCCCCCTGGGGACGAGCAGGTGTGTGCGCTGGCGCCGTTTGGCAGGCACTTGCCCATTCTGCACTGGGTTCACAAGCACGACGCCGTGCCCGTGCGCCCAGTGCAGAGTGTGCAACTGGCTGTCCAACGCCGCCTGCGCACAACCTCCCTCTCCTCGACCAGTGAGCACTGTTCTCATGTGGCGCAATGTCATCAGTGGGGTGCGGCACAAGTGTTGGGCCACGTGCAGCATGCGCCACCCCAGCACTCTCCAACCTCTCCAAACTCCCCAAGTTTTTGGCACCCAACAGCAGGCGCGCGCGCGAGCAACAGCAGGTGCGCGCGCGCGAGAACGGCGCCTCCAGGGATGAGCGTGGTGCGCAAGCTGCATTGGGCGGGCATATGCACATCCTACACTCGGTTCACAAGCTCGACGCCGTGCTCGCGCGCCCAGTGTAGGATGTGCACGTGGTGGACCAATGCCGCCTGCGCACGACTCGTCTCGTCTCAGGCAGCGCTGTTTTCGCGCACCAGGCCGCTGCGGCCACTGCGGCACACGCAAGTTTCCGCCCGGCGCCGCTCGCTTGCGCGCACACACCAGCCTTGTCCCAGGGGGCACCTGCCGCAGGCGCTCTTTTCTAGCGGAGTGTGACCAAGCCACCATAATTGCGACACCACTAGTAGGCACATTTTGATATAGTCTTCAATATTTTGGCCGCAACTGTTTTACAAAATTCATGGGGGGGGGGGGGGGGTACATGACTTTTGCGCAGCCACTAAAAAAATTGGGGTAGCTACTTTTGGCAGCCCCCCACCAAACTGACAAAGTATCGACCCCGGGCAGCTACTTTGGCGCTACACGATATGTATAGAGGTATAACGACCGCGTCTTGCAGCCAGTAGCTTCTCGTTCAATCACTAGGCAGGTGTTACTTCGGGGGAAGTACTTCAAAGTATTTGGGGAGGGAGTCTTATACTAAGGCGGCTCTGAATACTCTGACACCTACGGCTGAGATGCGCACACTTCAACCAACACACAAACTTTGATGGCTGAGGCGGCAAAACCTCCCAACTACAGTAGGGTACTCACCTGGTGGGAAAACGGCAGGGGAAGTAGCGTGCCCCTGCTCTTGGAGCGTGCCAGCCCCCTCCACCGGTACGTAGAGTCACGGCCGCCACTGGTGCGTGCAACGTCGTCATCAGTGGGGTGCAGCGTGAGTGCTGGCGCACGTCCAGTGTGTGCGCGGCCTCAACACCCCCCACCCTTTCAGAACTCTGCAATCTGCAAGTTTTTAGCACCCACCAGCAGGCGCGCGCGCGAGAACGGCGCCGACTGGGATAAGCACGGTATTGCGCAAGCTGCGTTGGGCGGGCACATGCACATCCTTCGCTGGGTTCATAAGCCCGACGCCGTGCTTGTGCGCCCAGTGCAGGATCTTCAGGTGTCCGTCCAACGCCGCCTGCGCACGACACGCAACGTCTCAGGCAGCGGTGCTCTTGTGCGCCGTTGCTGTGCGGCCACTGCGGCACGGGCAAGTGCCCACCCGGTGCCGCTTGTGTGTGTGCACACACCAAACCTCGTCCCAGCTCGCGCGCAACCCGCCGCAGCCACACCCGCCAAAGATGCTGTTTTCTAGCTGAGTATGATACATGTCTCACCAAACCACCACTTCACGTACGACAGTCAATGCCGTTCAGCACTTACACTGTCTACACTTTGATTTGTTTGTTTTGCTACTACTACTAGTGTGAAGTATGACAGTAACAGGCCTCATCTGAGCTGCCCCTGTGACGGCGCGCCTCTGCCCGCGTGTGTGCACCTGCGTCTGCGTCTGCAGTGCTGCGCTACAACCTGTTTGACTCGCGCGTGGAGGGGCTGCGGCGGCGCGTCAGCGGCAACAGCGCTGAGCAGCAGGTGGCCGCGTGGCGCCAGGTGCTGCTGCTGCCGTTCTACGCTCTTGAGGAGCCGCTGCCGGCGCGCGGGGGCGAGGTGCGTGCGCTGGCAGATTGTAGGACCGTTCTGTGCCAGAACTTTCCTCGGCTTGTTCTTTGGTTCCCACGCAGGAATGCATGCTGCTGTAGTGCGGATGAAGTATTTCTTCTTCTGCTGCTGCCTTTCTATGTGGTTTTTCTACGAGCCCTTGACAGCGCCTGCAAGTGCTGTCCGTGCTGGCGGGATATGTAGAAGTGGTTTTTGCGGAACGGTTTCAGGACCGTGTTGTTGGGCGTATTACTCATACCCTCGCGGCTGCCCGTGCAATGCAACCAAAATGCGACACCGCCACCGCCATCCCTTGAGTCGTGCTTGCCAGCTGTGTTGGCACATGCGCATGGGCCGCCGCCACCGGAGCGGCCACCACAACCGAAGCCAGGTCACGAGGCGTGCGGCGCGTCTCTGTGGGCGGGCCGGCCCGCCGTAGGATGTACCGCCGCCTGAAGTCCCTACCTCACATACCTCGCTGGCACCACGCCCGTTTTCTTGTTTCTTGCTTTTACATCAACTGCTACTGGTCATATGTTTGTGCTCCTAGTAGTAGTTGTATAACCGTATGCATGTCTCTCTCCCTTCCGCCCGGCTGCCGCATGTTTGCATGGGTGCAACGCCGCAGGGCGCGGCGCCCAGCGCGCGCGTGATGCTGCCCATGGTCCTCAAGCGGTACACGCTCACGCAGCAGGGGCTGAGCGCATCTCTCCGGGGGAAGGCAGGCGGCGGCGGCGGGGGGGGGGCGGGGGCGCTGGTGCCCATCCGCAACACGGCACCGGGTGAGTGCTTGCACACATGTGTGCGCACACCACGGCAAGAAAATATACACCTGTGACACTGCTTCTCTGCTGTGTGCTTCGGTGGTTCTCCTCGCGGCACAGGCCACGCACACACTGGTGGCATATAGCTTTAGCCAACATGCGGGCAGGGACTGCCTGCGTGCAGTGGTAGGGAGGGCAAGAAAAGGGAACTGCGGCGCTGCTGCTGCTGACAAGGCATGGGAGCCCCCATGGATGTGTGGGACGGTGCTGGTTGGTTAGTGCACCGCGTGCGCGGGCGGCAGCGTGCCGTCTGCGGCAGCGCAAGCCGCCGTCGCTGCTGCAGGGGGGCGGGGCGCCCCTCGCTGCGGCTTTTTTGCCGGCATGGCCGCCTGCCTGACCGCCGGGTCGCTAGCTAGCAAGCTGTTCTATCCTACCGGCATGAGTCAGCCTACACATGGCACACCATTTCATGCCACCCATCACGCTCTGTTCGCTCTCGTCGTCCGCGACAACTCACACCTCCCCTCCTCCTCCGTCCCTGCCCCCCCCCCGCCCCCGCCAAACCCCCTCTACGCGTCGCTGCGAACCAGTCATAATCCCCGACAAGCTGGACTTTTCGGACTTTGTCTCGGATGGCGAGCACGCGCACGCTGGCGACTTTGTCCTGGTCCTGCGCTCCGCCATCTGTCACCGTGGCGGCACCAGCCTCCAGAGTGGCCACTACGTCGCCTACGCGTCCGCGGCCGCCCCCCCCCCCGCCACCCCCCCCTCCCCCCGCAAACGTGCGGCCCCCCTCGCCCCCCTCCCCCCCGCGCCCCCCGCCGCTGCCGCCGCCACCACCTCAGGGGGGGGCGCGCTCGCGCAGCGGCGGCCCCAGGGTGATTTGACGCGCAGCGATGCGCTGCTGCCGCCGCCGCCGCGTGCTCAGCAGCAACCCGGTGCTCAGCAGCAGCATGATGCTCAGCAGCCGCAGGCGCCGCCGCACTCCGGCGCGCCCTGGCTGCTTCTGGACGACCTCATGCCTGCGGCCGGTGGCAGTGCTGGCGGCGGCGGTGGAGGAGGGGGGGCGGCGGCGACGCGTGTGGCGGTGCTGCAGTCGCCTGGGGAGCTGTCGCGCGCCTTTGGGGAGGAGCTGCCGCTGGGGGCGTACATGCTGTTTTTTGAGCTCGTGGACGCGCGCGGGGGGGGGCGCGCGGCGGGCGTGCTCGCGGGCCTGCGGGAGAGCGCGGACCTCGCCATGGCCCAGCGCCTGCAGGTGAGTAGAGTACACTGATGGTTTAGCGCTGGGTGGTGTCGCCACTCTAGCACCGTGCACGAAAGCAACACCCGCACTAAATCCAATCTGGCATGGTATAGATTCATACAGAGTCATGTGGTCTGTGTAAAGCCTGTGGACCCTGCATCGAATCGCATATCGCACTAAATCAGCGCACTGAATTACGAGTGCACTGTAGCCATTGACAGAGGACACAACAACAACAAAGTATGGTGATCACCTGGTTGCGAGCGCTCCGCATGCTACGGCGACGTAATGGCTTGGTTTGGTGCACTGCTGGGTGGTTTCTGCGCCCGTGAATGGAGCTGCATGCGCGCGGCCACGACCGCATGTTCGCAAGCAAACGTTGTGTCCGCTGAGACACTGTGGTTGCCACGCACAGCGCCTCGTCGCGGCGTCTGCGAGCGCTGCCGGGCTGCGCTGAGCTGGGCGCCACACAACCCGGAACTGGCTACCAGAGTCAGAGGCGTGCAGAGCGACTGAGAGGGCAGGCTGGCCCGCGATAGGACGCGCCGCCGTCTGGAGTCCCTACCTCACGAGTCATACCCTCCTGTCCGCTTGCGCAGGGTGCTTTGTGGCCGCTGGGCACGGCATCACAGTGCTCAGCGCTGCGCGGCACTGCGCCCGCGTGTGCGTCCAGCAACACACAATGCGTGATGCGACACGACTGCCGCTGCTCAGCGCACCAGCACGCTGACCCACCCCGCGGCTGTCAAACTTTGCTCACTGTGTGCAGGTAGAAGAGGAGGGCGCCGCGGCCGCCGCGGCGTGCCGGCACGAGTTCTGCCCCGTATCGTGACCACCGGTGGCGTCTTCCCCCCCCCCCGCTGCCCTTGCATTTGTACTTGCGGTGTTCTGAACGGAGGCGTGGGGGCTGGCGCGGAGTGCAGCGGCAGCCGGGCGCAGCTCGCCATTTTGGGTCCGCCACAGCACCAGCCAAGTGCTTGTGGGTCACAGCGGCGCTGCCACGGTTGCGCGGGCGGCTTGCACCGCCGGTTTTGCTGAGACAGAGGAAGGTGGGCTCTGTGGTGGGTGGGGTGGTGAGCGTCTACAGCGCCAGCGCGCTATGCAGACGGTGGGCTGGGCACGGGCCCCGGCAGTGTACATAGAGATGTGTCAAACAAGAGAGTCAAATTGCGCATGTGGAGCGGCCTGCACCTCCGCGGATGGAGCGCAGCGCGCCAGCCTGTAGCATACACTGGACAGTTACTGCCATGGCGTCTGCCACGGGGCAGCCAATGCGGGCAGGCCTGCATTGCGGAGACGTAGCCGGTGGCCGTGAATAGTGTCTCAGTGGAGTTGGAGCTTTTGCTGCCTTGTCCTGTCCTGCTGCCCCCGCTGTCCTCTGCATGCGTTATGCTGGTTGATTGCCACTCATGCACTCCGCAGCAGCCTGCTGTTTCTAGGATGCTCGTAAGGGTGTCCGTGTTTTTGGTTGGCGGGAAACAGTGCCGTTCCCAGGCATTGTTGCCAGCACCACAATCCACCAGATGCATTAAGGGTGCCATGCTGCGCTTTTTGCAATGTGTTGCAAAACATTGCAGGCATTGCCGGCGCACTTTGCTTGCTTTTTCCCTCTTTGTGGCTTGCTGCGCACACACACACCCCCAGTGTGTGACATCCTTGCACGGGAACCTCGCCAACTTCAACCCTGACGCGCGCGCGCGCCAGGCGACCGAGCGCGCGCAACACGCAACGACACCAAACCCATCGCCACCAGCATACCATGCGTGCGACCACACTCGGCATGGCATGGCCTTGCGTGCACATGAGGGGCGTGCGCGCAGGAAAGCGCGCACGCCCCTGTTGTGGTCCGGAACCCCGCGGGGTGTGTGACTGTGACTGGGCACCGTGGTGGCGGCGTGGCGGTTGACGCTGCGGGGACCTTGCGATGATGACTCCCTGCGCTGCCGAGCATTTGAGGCTACTAACATGTTGCATCTATGCCGGCCTGCGTGCCGCGCCGCTACGAACGTGACGACAGTCTGTCCTGCTTTGCTTTGCAGGCACCGTGTGATCAAGCAAGCCTGCAACTTCAACTTATGTGGCGAAACCGTCAGTTGTGCAATATCGTCACGCACAGAAAGGTCAAGGCGAGCAGGGCTGGCAGCCCAACGACAGCGGCAGGAGACACCTGGGCTGCTGCCGCAGCAGGCGGCGAGGGCAGCCATGGTGCTGGCGGTGCAGGACCCGCACCATGGCGTGGAGGCTGCGGTGATCGACGAGGAGATGATAGCCTCGGCGCTGATTGAGGAGAGCGGGGGAGACCAGAACATCACCAGCATGGCCACCTTCGAGCTGGCGCAGGTGGGACTGTGCCGCCGCTGTCACCTGTGCCTGATGGTGGTTGTGGTGGTGGCACTACCTCGTGCTGCCGCTGTTGCAAACCTGTGCATGATGGTGGTGGTGCTGGCACCTCGTACTGCACCGTACGGCACCTCGTACTGCTGCTGCTGTTGCAAACCTCGTCATGTGCGTACTTGCGAAGAGGGATGCTGTTGTCATTCAGGAGAGGGGAGGGCATAACCTTGCACTGTACTAGATGGAGACGACACAGGTGGGCGTGCTGGTGCGGTGACCTAGTGTATGCTCGTCTCCAGGATCGGCTGTGCTATACACGCCCCTACCTCGTTACCTTATCAGCACTAATTGGGGAATACGGGGAGCACCAAAATCATCGCTAGCACGAACCGCCACGAGCTGGCGCAGACTGCCGGCCTGCTGCTGCTGCTGCCGCTGTCACCTGCTGCAGATGCGTCTGCCAACACCTTGTAAGACCAAACTATTGTGCCTGCTCTCAACAATCTCGGTAGACACGCTTACCAGTTGTGCGCGCACCGCATGACACAGCGTGAGCTGCTGCTGTGCCTACAGCCTTCTGCTACCACAGCCGCGACCACACAGCTTCCCTGCCCCCTTCCACACCACACACCACTCGCAGCCGCTGCCTCCGCCATACTAGGCCAGTGCTCAGCAGACAACCCCCGTTCCCGCGACGCAGGTGGTTTCCTCCGCGGCCACGTTGCGCCTTAGCTACCGGCACGTCCTCAAAATCGACAACCTCCAGGGCTTCTCCTCGCTCACCAAGCTGTGCCTGGACAACAACATGATCGAGCGCGTGTGCAACCTCGGCCACCTCGTGCACCTGCGGTGGCTCGACCTCTCCTTCAACGCCATTGCCAAGATCGAGGGCCTCGGCGGCCTCGCGTCCCTCGAGGACCTCTCCCTCTACAGCAACAGAATCTCGGAGGTCGAGGGGCTCGAGGGCTGCCGCGCGCTGCAGTGTCTGAGCCTCGGGCGAAACCTCATTGCGGGCCTCGACAGCATCATACGGCTGCGGCAGTTCCCGCGCCTGCAGCTCGTGAACTTGGAGGGAAACCCTGTATGCCGGGAGGCGGATTACCGCTTCACGTCGCTCGCGTACCTCAAGGCCCTCAAGTTCCACGACTACACCATGGTTGACCCCGCGGAGGTGCGTGGGCGTGCGTGGGTGTGCGTAACCCCTTTGGGAGGGGGGGGGGCTGCTGGTCATGGGGGCCTCCAGGAAAAAATGTTCTATATATACCTTATGTAACTGTGGTGTGATGGGGCACAGGTTTGGGCGCTGGTAGTGGCCGGCCTTTTGGTGTGAGCTGAGGCGTGCGGGCAAGGGCCGCCGGTTTTAGGGCTTGAGGCCGAAACCTCACAAGGTACGCAAGTGCTTCTACTTTGAACCATCTCTTACAATGGTGAGGTTTGAAGTAGGAAAGCCGGTGCCCCCTGAACAGCACGTCACGCTTTGCCCCGTGTCTGGCGTTGTGACGCAGGTGCGCACAGCAGCTGCAAGATGCGCTCTGGAGCACGTAGCAAGCATGATGAAGTAGTGTAATGTATTTGCATTTCTCAGGGGCGTGCCTAGGCCCGAGCTGTGGGGGGCATGTGTCTAGGGGATGAAATAGTGCTACTAGTGGAGATACGTGCGCGGTGCAATGTGTGTGTACACATCTGCGCACATCTGCGCTGCAATACAGTAGTGTAGGTTCCCATGACTTCCTTTCAATGCCACGCGTGGGTCACGTTTGTCACCACCGTGCCGCTGAGCACACAGTATCATCTTGCTGCCGAGCACGTGCGCAGGTGGAACAGGCGCGCGAGCAGTTCCAGGATGAGCTGCTGGACCTCCAGGAAAAGGAGGCCCTGGAGGAGGAGAAGCAGGCACGGGAGGAGGCCGCCGCGAGGGAGGAGGCGGAGCTCAAGGTACGGCGTCACATGCTAGGAAGTGCCATCGATATAAATCATTTAAACAAGTGCACACTTAGTGTTATATACTTCAAGTATATAATGCCGGTACTGTATATTATAGTGCACTGGAGTGCCACAATATTTCTCAAGTACTACAGCATACCAGTAGATGCTGGCAGAAGGAACGTGTTCTCATGGTAGCAAGCGGTGCGTCCGTGATGCAGTGCGCCGTGACGTGGGCACACTTGACAGGTAACATGCCGGCACTACGTAGTGTTACAGTGCACTCCTAGTGCCGGCACTACATTAGTAATAAGTAGTACTTCAATAGAAGTATGTTGGAGTGCACTGGAGTATTATGATGCACCGGCGGCGTGTACTACCAGTAACATACGCACATGGTACCAAACAGTGCGCTCACTCGACGCAGTTTACTGTGACGTGGAGCGTCACAGTACATGCAATCTCATGAAGGGTCCCTGTTGCAGCGCACATGATTTTCCCTCAGCTTGATGCACCATGCCTATGTGAGTTTGTGCGGGTCTTGTTGCTCACTGCGGGGCGGAAGGGGGAGTGGCACCTACCACCCACAAGTCCGCGAGTGTGCTGCGCACCTATATACTTCAAGTACTTGAAGTGCAGTATATATATTTACAGTACAGTACTGTAGTGCAGAATCATGTATGTACACACAGCTGTTTTGGGGGGTTTATGTGCTGTGCCATTTGACAGTGGCCGCTTGCGATCAGAGACACGGTCACGATAGGGCTCCTGAGACCGTATCATTGGCCCTCTCTCTCAGTCTTGACGCCACTCTTCTAGTGTT
Organism: Ophiocytium majus; assembly: GCA_032358315.1. NCBI lineage: Eukaryota > Xanthophyceae > Mischococcales > Ophiocytiaceae > Ophiocytium > Ophiocytium majus. Next base: position 9,012 of record JAULBY010014302.1, on the reverse strand, counting down.
GACGCCACTTTCCAGCAGTGCGCCATACAATAACCCAGCAGCGCAAGCGCTTTCCACCTGCTTGCGACAAGGCGTACCGTCGAGTCAGCGGGTGTCTGCCCCCCCATCTCCTCCCTGCGGTTGCCAAAATCGTAATGTTGTTGGACATGACTGTCAATGGCAGCTTCATCATACCCGCTGCAGATGCCTACAGCAGCCTACGATGCCTTGACACACGTTACGGCCCACCTTTGCTGACTGCAAAACATCATGGAAGATGGTGCAAGTGTTGTGAGGTTACGGTGAAAGTACACTGCCAATTACGCAATGAACTTGAAAATAAAGTACGATTCCGGCAACCCCAGTTATGATTTACGGAGCAATCATAACTTGAAAATAAAGTACGATTCTGGCAACCTCAGTTATGATTTACGGAGCAATTACAATCACGATATTGGCAACCCAACCCCCCCCCTCCCCCCCCCGCCCCCATGTATTTTTTTTGTCCTGTTGCAGCGCGCAAACCTGCTGGTGGCGAAGACCCTGTTTGCAGAGATGTTTGCGGCGGACACGGAGATGTCCAAGCTGCGCCACCTGCCGGGCATCGACGAGATCGCGGAGCAGTTCAAGGCGCACGTCGCGGCCGCAGCGGACGCCTTTCGTGCGGCAGGCCTGGAGCGCGCCGCCGCCAAGGGCGAACAGGCGAGTACCTCACAGGCAAACTTCAGCTACTAGTGACCAATACAAAACTTCAACTACTAGGTGACTAATACAAAAAGTTGAACTTGCACCGAGTTGAAGGCGGACGCCTTTCGCGCGGCGGGCCTGGAGCGCGCCGCCGCCAAGGGCGAACGGGCGAGTCCTCTCAGAGAGGCAAACTTCAAGTGTTGCACCAAGTTGAAGTGTTGCAACTTGCACCAACTTGAAGTTCTAATTGTGCTAAATCGAAGTGCAACTCGCACCAAGTTGAAGTGCAACTTACAGCAAATTCAAGGCGCACGTCGCCGCCGCCGCGGACGCCTTCGTGCGGCGGGCCTGGAGCGCGCCGCCGCCAAGGGCGAACAGGCGAGTCCTTCAGTCAACATTGTACATGCATGGCAAAAAAAGTGAATGTATATATGACTTTGAAATATAAATTAAAATGCAAAAACTTCTGCTTGCACCAAGGTGACGGCAGTGCCGGGGCGGCGTCTCATGTGCGGTTTGGCTTTCAGTGACTTTGCGCCCCGGCGGGCGGGGCGGCGCCAAGGGCGAACAGGCGAGTCCCTCAGAGGCAGCCTTCAACTCTTGCACCAAGTTGAAGTGCAACTTGCACCAACCTGAAGTGCACACGCTTCAGGCGTAGTTTGGCTCTCAGCGTGACTGAAGGAGGTGGGATGCGCACTGCGCCCCCCCGGGGGGGGGGGGGGGGGGGGGGGGGGGGGCAAGGGCGAACAGACGAAAACCTCCGGCAAATGCCAATTACTACTACTAGGTGACTAACACAAAAACCTCAACTTGCACCAAGTTCAAGGCGGGTGCAGTCTGTGCCGGGACGGTGTCTCAGGCTCGGCTACCCAGTGACGTGAGGCGGGGTGTGCACACTGGACTGACGCGGGCGGGCGCGCGCGGCCCCAGGCGCGGCGTACGTGGCTGCTGCCATGCTCAGCGGAGCATTGCATTGCATGCCTGCCGACTGCCATCTATGCGCGTGCCTGCAATGGCGGGGCTGACGTGGCGGCACCAACTTTCATACATACTCTTTGAAAATTATTGTGCAGCAGTACCTGGAGTGTATGAGCTTTTGTGTTGAACTCCGCTTAGGGCGCGGACGGCCCTCTGTGCAGGCAGCGCGTGCGTGCGTGCGAAAAGCATGAGCAGAGATGCTGTCCCCTGTTGCTGTAGCCACAGCCAGGAGGATGATGATGCACTGTGTACGGTCATGTAAGCCTGGCATGCTGCCGCAGCGCCACGGGTGTGTGCACGTGTATCCTCATACTTGCAAGCGCTATCATGTCTTCTTCTACACGTACAAGTACTACTTCAAATTATTGTAATTGCAATTTTCTCTGAGGTCCGCTTGCTGGCGGGGCTGACGCGGCGGTGGCGTGCGGGCATCCTGCTGCTGAGCAGGTGCGGATGTTTGAAGTCTGAAGTTTTTGCATCTGTAAACCTTTATAAAGTACTACTTCCGTAGAAGTATGGAGAAGTACTATGCACGTGCACGTGTTCTTGAAAATCTTACTACTGTTTAGTAGGCTGTAACTGTTTTTCGTTAACAATCTGCTCTAATGTCCGCTTGCTGCTGAGCAGGTGCGGATGTTCCAGGCGGCCACGGCATGTACTTGTTCTTGAGAAACCTGCTACTGTTAATTGTTTTTCATTAACAATTTAATCTACTATGTCATGTCCGCCTGCTGCTGAGCAGGTGCGGATGTTCGAGGCGGCCACGGAGGCCGTGCGCAGGGACTACTCGGAGCGGTCCATTGCCATGATCGAGGACTTCACGCGCAAAAAGAAGAGGGTCTTCAGGTGAGGGGTGGTGGTGGGGGGGGGGGCACTGCAGTACGGTACAACATGTCCCATGTAGAAATACTTGCAAGTACAAACGAACACTTTGGTGGCACCTGCTTTTTTGGTTGAGCACATAGAGGAAGAAGTGTGGGGTGGCATGGATACGTGAGAAGTACGGCCAAAGGGCCACAGCCGCTGTGACGCGTGGGCACTTTGGTCAGTCAGGAGCCCGTGTGCCAGCAGCAGCCGCACGCACACAGCAGCAGCAGCAGCCGCAGCAGCGCTGTTGAGGTGACTGCCGGCGTATGGCAGTGGGGCGTGTGCATGGGAGCTGCCAGTGCGGTTCGCTATGTGCAGTGTTCTGAGGCAGTTTGTGTCACCCCCCTCGCACCCCACACTCAAGGGATACGCACACTATGTCAAATAGCGATTTTACCTTATCAGTGTACCAACCATGTGGCCAGCAGCAGGCCTGTGGACCCCGCACTGAGCCGCACGCCGTACTATATGAAAGCGCACTACATCACGAGTGCACGGTACGTAGTTCAAGTACTTCAGAAGTACTCCGCAGTACTACAGTGGTACTTGAAGTATATGGCCATGGGCCGTAGCGTACAAAATGCCCATCATACGCCAAGAAACACATTTAAATACGCATACCATGGCACTCGAAGTATAGCGTATCATGGGTATGGAAGTGTTTATACGGCACATACGCCATATTAGCATCTCGCATTTTTGTGCGTATTCATAAATACAGCATATTTTGTATAACGTATGAAACACGTTGTAACCCCTGACCCGTCACTATATTTACACATCTGCATTTGGTGCTGGCAGGGACGCTGGCGGCAAGGGCCCTGCAGAGGCGGCGGAGGCGGGGGAAGCGCTCAAAGAAGACCTCAACGAGCTCGAGACCGCGCTCATGGACCTAGAGATGTACCAGGCAAGTTGAAGTTCACTTGTTGAGGTGGTGCACTGATGGGTAGCCGCCGACACTACTGGTGGGCTGAGCACCACCGGCGCCTCAGTGAGCGGCACGCGCACATGTGCACAAGCAGCGGCCGCCGCCGATGTTCTGCTGAGCACCACTGGTGTGTCAATGAGCGGCACGTGAATGGGCAGCCGCCACTGCCACCAATCTGCTGAGCACCACTGGCGCCTCACTGAGCGGCACGCGCACAGGCAGCGACCGCCTCCACCGCTCTGCCGAGCACCGCTGGCTCCTCACTGAGTTGCGCGCACACAGGCAGCCGCCGCCTCCACTGTTCTGCTAAGCACCACTGTTCTGCGGAGCACCACTGTTCTGCTGAGCACCACTGTTCTGCTGAGCACCACTGTTCTGCTGAGCACCACTGTTCTGCTGAGCACCACTGTTCTGCTGACCACCACTGTGCGGCGATGTGCGCGCTGCGGTGCGTTTTTGGGCGGGCGCAGGTGGAGCAGCAGACGGAGCTGCTTGGGGAGTTTGAGGGGAAATACGGGGAGCTCAAGGCCCAGTGCTTCGACCTGCAGCAGGCCTTCTTCAGGGCGTGCGAGGGGCACGAGGAGGCCTACTACCTCTCCGTCGGGCAGGCAAGCTCAGCAAGTTTATGTGATGTTTCAGCTTGGAAGCTGGATCTGTTTTCTCACATGTTGAACACCTGAATCTGAACTCGAAGTTGTGTGTCAGCGTTCCATCCTGCAAGTATTTTTCAATTACAACAAGTACTAGTGGAGTGGATGTGGGGTGCTGTGTGCGTGCGCGCGCGTCCCCTGCATGTCCTGTCGCGCAGGTGCCGGGACAAACATTGGCGACAGTGACAAAATGGGGTTGTGCTTCGAAGTGTTGGCTTCTTACACATGTCATCACTCACTCACTGTCGCTGGTACTATCGATCCGCCGCCGCCGCCCCTGCTGCTGAGCAGTTGGCCCAGGACATGCCGAACCGCGCGTCTCACAACAAAACGTGGATGATAATTAAATCATGTGTGATAGCCTCTTGCGCACCTGAATCCCTTACTTTGTCTCATCGGCGGTACTACTGTGTCAATCCGCCACCGCCGCCCCTGCTGCTGAGCAGTTGGCCCATGACATGCTGGACCGCGCGTCTCGCAACAAAGACACGGGCGATGATGAAAAGCTGTGCGTCAAAGCTTCTTGCACATGCGCATTCTCTTACTTGTTGTCGCTGGTACTGTCAATCCGCCGCTGCCACCCCTGCCACCCCGTGCTGCTGAGCAGCTGGCCCAGGACATGCTGGACCGCGCATCACGCAATGAGCTGCCCGAGGACCTGCCGGACGACCTGGGAAACCTGCTCATGGACAGGGACGTGTGCATGACCAGCGTCGTCGGCAGCCACGATGCGCACGTAGGCAAGTCCTCTCATGCTCCTATTTTTGTACTGGTACCTCTGACATACTACTAGTAGTACTTCTGAAGTACTCATGTACTTCGCGCTATAATGTACTTCTACTATACCTCAATATATGTACTGCAAGCAGTAAATGTACATATGTGTACTCATGTATGTACTTCGAAACCTGCTCATGGACAGGGACGTGTGCATGACCAGCGTCGTCGGCAGCCACGACGCGCACGTAGGCAAGTCCTCTGACATTCCTGTTGTGTGCTGGTACTATACTTCTGGTATACTTTGAAGTGCCACATGTGCATGCTATAATATACCACTGTACTACTACTAGTAGCTCGTACCTCGCCTATTTCAATACTACCACCAAAAAAACATACCCAAACCATGCGTCCAGCATGAAGTAGCCTACAAGTCCCACTGTAGCCGCGCACTCAGAGTGCGTGTGGCATGCGCGTGCATAATCCAATCCACACACGTCTTGATCACCACAGGCGTGGCCGTGTATACACCGCAGTGGTATACTACTACTGTAGTATACGTTTACCTTCCGTCTGGTGTGCTGCGCGAGCGTGTGCTGCAGGGAAGCTGCTGGCGCGCGAGGACGAGACGCGCGCCGCGGAGGCCCGCAGCATGGCGGACATTGTCGACGGGTGAGCATTCCCCTGGTGTGACACGCATTCGAATGCCGCAAGCGCTCGCGTTGGGCAGTCACCGCGGCCGGGCCTGCCCCTGACACACATCACCTGCCGCCACACACATCCGCTAGGGGGTGCTCCCATCCCCTGCAGCCGTGCTGCACGTGGCGTCTGACTGCCCGCTCGTGCTGCCGTTGTGCGCAGCTGCTGCTGTTGCTGCTGCTGCTCATGATGATGCTGCTGCCGCCGCTGCTACTCCGCCTGCATGTGCTGCTGCCGCTGTGCCCCCGGTGCCGCGCCTGACTGCCTGCACTGCTGCTGCCGCTCTGCACTGCTGCTGCCCCTGCGCTGCCGCTCATGATCCTGCTGCTGCTCACATTGATGCTGCTGCTCACGATGATGCTGCTGCGCCTGCTGCCGCCGCTACCGCTGCCGCCTCTGCTGCTACCGCCTCTGCCACTGCTGCCGCCTCTGCTGCTACCGCCGCGGCTACCGCTGCCGCCTCTGCTGCTGCCGCCGCCGCTGCCGCTGCCGCCTCTGCCGCTGCCGCCTCTGCTGCCGCCGCCGTGCCGCCCGCGATGCCGCTGCAGCTACACGCGCGCGGAGCTGCAGCGCAACCGGCGGCGCATCATGGAGCTGCGCGAGTTCTTCGAGGCCAATGGGCGCCAGCTGGCGGACTTCCTGTCGCGCAAGCTGCAGGACGATTACGAGGACGGCGACGGCTGACGTGGACGCCGTCGCATACAAACCATTTTTGCTGCAGTGTCTGTGAGGTGGGGAGCCCAGACGGCGGTGGGTCCAACCGCGGGCCGGCCTGCCTACGCGCACGCCCCGCACGCCTCTCGACCTGGTGGCCGGCTCCCGTTGTGGCGCCCCGCCGGTGGTCGCGCTCCGTTGCGGCGTGTGCAGCAAAAGATGCGGCCGTGGGTGGGGTGGCTTGTGCTGTGTGCGCGCCGTGCGTGCGCGGCGGCCGCGTGGTGGCTGCCGCGCTGTGTCCCCCTGCGAGCGCTTGTGCCGCCGCCTTCCTCCCGCGTGGCTGCGGTCATACATATCCCGGTGTACATGATGAAGCACTATATTCCGTACAATGGTGGTCATGCGGCTTCAGCTTTGCCCTGGCGCCAGTCCCGGGAAGCGCTGCCGTGTGCGTGGCCGTGGCACCAGAGATGTGCCTGCGCTTGTGGACGGACGCGTGCATGCGGGCGTGACGTCATTCTGTTCTGTGATTGGCTGCCTACCTGGTGCATGGTTCGGCTCGCTGCGGGGGGAGCTCAGCATGCCACGGACACCCGCACTTGTAGGCAATCCCAGCGGCGGGCGGCGGCGACGGCAGTGGCGGCCGCCGCATGCGACTGGCTGAGACGGTGTGGCAAGGCAAAATTCCGAAGTGGAAAGCAGTCAAGCCTTGCCCTCCGCACCAGCCGGCTTGTGCAAATGGTTGATTTATTGGTGGTGAGCGTGCTGTGTTTTTGTACGGCGAGCCAGCACAGCAGGGGGGTGTCAGCTTATTCTTCGTAGGCAGTGGTCTTTATCTGCACTTGTGGGCGTGCAAGAGCCCATGCCATGCATGCAAGCACGCCCACGGGCAGCCATGGCACAGGAGTAGTATTTACTTCAGAAGCATTTGCACTTGTGGGCGTGCACGCGCCCATGCCATGCATGTCAGCATGCACTAAGCGATGGCACATGCCCGGCAGCATGCAACCACACTCACAACCCACTGCAACCAAGAACAACAACTGCCGCTAGCAGGAAGACGCGAGCCGCCGGCAGGCTAGGGCTCGACCTGCGAGTTGCAGGTCGTGTGCCACTATTATCAGTAGTAATACTGTTGTGGTGCAACACCCGCTCAAGCATTTGCCGCCCGCCAGCACTGTGCACAGTGCATTGGTAGCAGCTGCGCCAAACATGCACGTGTGCCACACTACGGGTCGGACCGTCAAACAGGCAGCATAGGATAGCCAGCGCGCACAGCGCAGCGGTGCACGCCCTTGGCGCCCACCGTGGCGCATCCTGGGTACGGGGGCGTTGTGCCGTGTTCTATTTTCCATCTAGTAAAGTACAGTAGTGATTACGATAATGCAGATAAAGCACACGTCGGTTTGCCCCCCGGCCAGCCCCCCCCCCCCGTTGCGCACACGTTGCACTCGATCCGCGCCGCATTGTTGGTGACCCCAGCGCCAAAGAAATTGCACAAGATGCAGTCATTCTTGGTGCCGCCCAGGCACATTGAGCCCTGAGCGCAAATGTCGCAGTTCGGGCCCCCAGAGCCAGGTTTGCACACTGCAGCACAGGGAATTGGGTGGGGGGGCAACGAAATTGGCCTCTTAGTGGTGTACCCATCGAGAGTTCGTCGAAAACTCACTGATGAGCCTGCCACCCAGGGGCACAGCAAGAGATACATGTGCACAGCACCATGTGTACTTGTATCGACTCCGCTCGCAGAGCGGAAAGCCCCAGTGCGCAGGCGGCCTGGTGTGCAGCTCAAGTGGCATGCGTCCGAAACAGTGCTCCATAATTGGCGCCATGAAGTGTGCCGTATCTCCTCCCCCCCCCCCCCCCCCCCCCGGCCAGCATCCTGAACCGCCCCTCCCTCTCGCAATTAATGCCAGAGGCACACCTTGTTGTACTCCCGTAGAAGCAATTGTGTTGACCCTCGGCTCCTGCAGAGCGCTGCCACACCAGCCAAACCTGGACACAAAAAAGGCGGCAGTTTCCGTCGCGGCTGCGTGGCCACACTGCTGGAAGGCAGGCCTGCGGCTGCCAGGCACCAACGCTGGTTTCGCTGCTCACACCGTCGGCCCCTCTGCGCTTCTCAATCAACGTCACACACCCGCGAATTGATCCTACCTCACGCGCGCCGTGGGTGTCACCTGCACCACGCCCACGCATCGGCGAACAGAGCTCTCTCTATAAAATTTAAGCTCAAATACATGTGATGTTGGTTCCGCCGGGCAGGGCACGAACCGGATGCCCGCCCGCTAAACCATACACGAGAAGCGCTGCCGCTCGCAGCGCCAGCGCCCGCCCCCCCCCCACATTTACAGTTAGGCACTGCAGGCACAACGCGAGCGCCATGTCACACGCGCTGTGCCGCCGCTGCGGCGCCCGTGCTCGCTCTAGGTTGTGCGCCCGCCTGTGGTGGCTCTGCCGCTGCTGCTGCGGCAGCGGCGGCGGCGGCGCCCACCTGCTGCGATGCCTGCAGAGCCGCCGCGGGCAGTGTAGCTGCCTGGAGCTGCACCGCAGGCGCAGCACCGAAGGCGGTGGTAGCCAGCGCACCCCCACCCCCTGGCGCTGCCACCGCCTTCGTTGTCACCGCCGCTACCGTCAGCACTTGTTGTGCGGGCGCCACTGCCGCGGGTCCTTCCGCCGCCGCCGCCGCCGCCGCCGCTGCCGCCGGTGCTCCCCGCGCTGCCGCTGCCGCCGGTGCTCCCCGCACTGCCGCTGCCGCCTCTGGCACCACCTCCACCTCTGGCGCCACCGCCACCGCCGCTGCCGCTCACGCACGCTCGGCAGCCGCTGCCCGCGGCGTTGGGGAGCCCGCCGGCG
>JAULBY010014291.1:0-21897 GCA_032358315.1 Ophiocytium majus | reverse complement strand
GTACCTGCCAACCACTCTGAGTTGTTGGAACACCAGTACGGCGCTGCTGTGTTGCAAACAGGCAGCACACAACAACAAGTGATGCAGCGCGCCGGCGCGGCGCACCGCGTATGCCAGGCGTCGTTTTAGGGATGGGAGTGGCGGTGCACGGCATCTGTCGTCTCTCAGCGCACCACAGGCTCCCCAGTGCCGGGTGCGCCACTAGGCTAGTGCGCTCTCCTTAATCAGCTGATTTCACTTGTTTAGGAGCAGTCAAATAATGTGACCCCCCTAGTTTCGTGCTCAGCTGCAAGATTAGCACAAAACAATAAGGCGACTCGCTCAATCGCAAACACCCTAACCCTAATGCTGTGTGCGCAGGGCATCAGTTGCAGTTCCAGTTTGTCAACAACTTCAACAGAAGCGGGTAGGCAGGCAACACAGTCAACCTGGCAGCTGGCACACCCATGTGCCAGCACCATCAGTGCGGTTTGCTGGCCTACTAAGGCTGCTGGCTTCTAACATGAGCAAGACCAACACATCACAGACTTCATCAAGACTCCAGAAGTTGTCAAGCATGGGAACTTCACATTGGCCAGGCACCGCGGCACGAGACGGGTTGTGGTTTTAAACACGGCAATTGATGTCATAATGGTAACTTCCAACCTCCAGCTACCGTGATATACAGAGGCAGGCATGTCATTGACAAGGCACAACAGCGCATAGCACCAGTGTGTCACAGTTGTGAGAGCATGATGATGCATGGCACAGAGCTCTCCAGTTTGCAGTGCAGGGCGGCATGTCAAAATCTGAGAGCCTCAGATAGCCCAAACTGCGACTTGCAGCTACCATAGTGACAACACGCACATGGTTGCAAGGAGGCTGTACCATACTACGCAGTATGGCCAGTGACACCAACCAGCAACTCTTAGTCACTGCCACCTGGCGGCCTCACTGCACACCAGCAGCGCACAGCGCTACTGCTGGGCGCCTGCAATGCACACTGCCACCGCTCTGTTCAGCAGCAGCCGCAGCAGCAGCGGCAGCCAACGCTGCGCTCAATAGTTTTATTTATTTGCACTTGTGGGCGTGCAAGAGCTCATGTCATGTATGCCAGCACGCCCACTGGGGGCCATGGCAAATGCATGGCGGCGCGCTCAGTAGCAGTAGCGCAAGTTTGTGTACCACAGGTCTTCCGCCGGCGACGGGTAGACCGTCACGCCCGCTGCCTCCATGCGCACCAGCAGCGCCCTCAGCTTGTGCGCATACGGCTCAAAGAACCTCTGCAGCCGGCAGGCCGTGTCAGGGGTCAGCTCTGATGTGTTGACGTACGCGTGGGTGTTTTGGATGTGCACTTCGCCCGCGTACTCTCGTTCCAACGGGGGGTGCTCGGGACTGTCACCGCCCATCAGGAAAAGCGGCAGTGCCTCCTCAACCAACCAGTCCCTGTGCTTGGCGTAGAACTCCATCTGCAGCAGCAGGCCGCGGCGCGCGCGTGACTGCAGGGGCAAGCGGCACGGCAATGTTTGCACAGGAGTGAGGGGCGGCGGCAGCACGGCTCCAGGTGTTTACTGAACAGTTTGTGTGCTGCATGGCAGGCGGTCAGTGCTTTGTGTGTAAGCATTTTGTGATGTCGCGGTGCGGGTGGGCGCCAATCAGCTGTAACATCATTGCAGGCATGTTTGGGTGCCTGTGCTGGCCAGAAGCCCATACCCGCGCTTAGCATGTGAGCTATACACGCAGCAGCCGGTGCACATGCTTATATCTGAAGTACATACTCCACATACTATATATACATGCACATCCATGTACATACGCACCGTGTGCAAAGGGCTTTCCGCGCCCTAAGCGGAGTTTAATAAGAGTACATACTTGTATATACTTCAAGGTACTACTGTCGTACTTGGAAAAACTTCAGTTCTTCCGCAGTACCAGTGGTGGTGACCTATACAACATCATCATAACCACTATTGGGGGACTCGGAGGAGCTACCGCATGCCTGCTGCTGGTGCAGCAGGTGCGTGTGGTGCTGCGTGGCTGGCAGGTGGTCATGCATCGCGACCACGTGCCGGCACCCAGCAGGGAGCTGGTGGTGGTGCTGGCTGGCAGGGGGAGCCACACGCGGACACGGAGCCGCGTGGCCCATGGCAGCAAGCCATGGGCAAGCCGCCTTGACAAACTTCACAACGGCGAGCTGTATGCCCTTGACCTCTTCCACTGTGTGGCAGAAGCACTGCTGCTAGAGCTGTCCACGCAACCACAAAACGACCATCGAGAAACGTCTGCACCATTGATAAACGTTTACCGGTACAGCGTCGGTTCACGCTCAGTAGGGGGTGGCAACTTGAAGAGTGCAACTTCCTGTGTGTACACGTGTACCTGCTTTTGTCTGCAGCTCACCGCATAGCAGCCAGGCCGAAGATGCAGCCCACGTACCGTACCTCAACAGTGTGGGCCTGATGTACTCGCAATACTGTACACCACAATACAAAATATTTGAAGCTTTACATGTGCTGCTCGGAAGCAGTGTGCAGAGACACCGTCTGTGGTTCCTGAAGTAGTCAACCGGGTCAGTTACTTTGGTAACTTACCTGGTGACTTCAAAGTACCTCCGCGCCCATGTTGTTTTGGTTGCCAGCTATAAGAAACTTGGAAGCACTGTGAAGTACTTCTGTGACTGTGAATAGCTGATGAAACGTACCCACCCCCACTGATTGTGTCCAACCAAAGTAAATGGACCTGCTTGGGACATGATGTCACAGTGCACGTGCCTATGCCTGGTGTGTTCCATGCAGGTTCCATGCAGAAAGTACCGTTGCTACGCCTTCTTGAAGTTGGCACGGTTACGATTTGACGTTACGTTACGTAATGTTGCGATTACGATTACGGTGTAATTTAGAAAAATATTACGATTCTGGGAAGTACCTCACTAGTAAGTATATTGCACCTGTGCCGGTTCCCATTTTTCATTATAGGTAGTTATTAGAGACATGAAAAGGGGGTGCGCACACCACTAAAGAAGTGGCAACGCACGCGTGCACACACGAGCAGCGGTCGCTCTGCCTGGGTACATGTGGCGGCTGACAGCCGCAGCCGCCGGTGGAGTTGCAAATGCTTAGTGGTGGGTTATAACGTATAAACTTTTTATTGTACGCTTATACGTAGCATAACGTATACACATATGTGTATACAGTGTGTGACGTATACAACTGAGCGTGTGGATACGATGCGTGCGCCGTGTGCCGCGGCTTTGGGTAGAAAATACGTACAAATTCGCCGCATTTTGTACAACGTATTCATGTTTTGTATAACGTACTTCAGAAGCATAAAAAATGTGGTACGCCGTGACCCGTCACTAATCAAGCTGCTCAGCAGCAGTGCAGCTGCGCAGCACAGCAAAACAGGTTCTTTAAAAGAAAGAAAAAACAGCTTGTCCACATGCAGTGCCACCGTCAGCGCAGTGGTAAGACACAGTAGTGAACAAAGGCACAGTTATAGCGTAGCGAACTTCGAGAAGCACAGCACACTGAGAATTTGTGGATAGACGTCTTGACTCATTAAGTTCAATAGCTGCGGTTTGTGCTGTGTGCTGTTTTCTGAGGGGGGGGGGGGGGGGCGGAAACTGTTTCAAAGATTTGTCAGTGGTGCCTTGACGGGGCTGATCCGGCTTGACAGGCACACACGATGTCCTCCCGCTGTACATCATGTGCATTAAAGTTTCTGGTGTTTGTGATTGTTGCTACTTGAATGTCTACTTGAGTTATGCCCTCACAAAGTATAGACACCAGTAATGAGTTCAAGCACCACGACGTAATCCGCAGTGTATGGCTAGTAGCTGCAACACCAAATGTTAGTAGAAGGTGCGCGCTGCCACGTCAGGGGTGGGCACCTCCCGCACTGTACACCACGTGCGTTGGAGGTTTTGGTGCCTGTGACACCAGCTACCGAACACCTTGTAGTGTACACTTACAACATCGTTACCTGGTGCATGAAAGACTACTTGGTATTACCACCACTAATTACTTGTGAGATGATGTGGTTTGTAATTTGGCCCTCCCCAGTACCAGTAGAAGGTGTGCGCTGCTACTTCAGGGTGGGCAATGCCAGGGAAACTCTCTACACGCATGGTGTAAAAGCACTTTGTCAGGCCATGTGCACTCGGTACACACACAAGTCAAAACCTGTGCGCAGCAACTTCAAGGTCTACTTTAACTTGCGTTCACCCGCTTCTCTGGAGCCAGTACTTGTAGTTGTGTATATTCGCACTTGGGGGCGTGCAAGAGCCCGTGACATGTATGCCAGCACGCCCACTGGTGGCCATGGCAAATGCATGGCAGTGCATGTATATGAACACAGAAAGGGCTAGCGGGCGCCGGCAGGCTACAAGAAGTTACAGTACCATTATGGAGTGCTCAGCCAGCCTCAGGAGCAGGCTCAGTGCCGCCCTTGTGCGCTGTGCTGGTGGCCAAAGCCGCGTGCACGCCCACCCGCACCAAGCCACATGCCACCGCATAATATTATTATTTCCGAGATCACGAGTGTGATGTATGCTAGGCAAGGTGCAGCAGCTCTCAATTTCAACTTCAACAACTTCAACTGCACCCGTGCACTTGCAGGCACGGCGCCGGGGCGAATGCTGCCTCCGCAACAGCAGTGGTAACAGGGGAACCCGGTGCGGGTAAGCAAGTGGCGGCAGTGCGCATACCATGGTGGCAGCGCAGTGCCAGCGGCGACGCCGGACACTGCTCCTGGTGCATGACGCCTCATGTTGGATGACGGTACAGTTTGTGTGTGACCCAGCCTTGGTGCAGCCAACACACATTCTGCACATGCTGTGGTTGCCGTGGTTTCCACGCGGCACAACTGCACGTTCGCGTGTGCCGCGTGCTGCCCTGCACCCCCCCGTGTGCACCCCTGCTGAACCTGAACTGCCTCCCAACGGCAACTCACAACCGTGGATGCCACTGCTGCTGGCTGCTGCGCCACCCGCTCTCCCCGCGCCACCGCCACCCTCCACAGCAGCACAGCCGTCCTCTGATGAGGTACCAGGAGAGGGCGGAGCTGCACCCGCCACGGCCGTCGCACCGCCGCCACAGCCACAAGAGTCCTCTCCTGCTGCTGCTGCTGGCGCTGCCACTGCAGCCGCTGGCGCTGGCGCTGGCGCTGTGGAGCGGACTGCCGCTGCTGCTGAGGATGGTCATGCAGATGCACAAGCAGTTACAGCAGTTACACCCGTAACTGCAATGGCAGTTACACTGCCTGCTGCCGCGGCGGCTGGGCCCGTTGACAGCCCCAAGGTGCGGCAGGCTGCGGCTTCTGCGGCGGCTGCGGCGGCGGCGGGGGTGGGGTGGGGGGGAGGGGGGCTGGGGGGGGGCGGGCTGAAGCCTGCTCCCAAGTCAACCTTGGAGCAGCTGCGTGACCTTGCGAGGGGGGAGGGCGACTGTAATGATGTGGAGCATGTGCGCAGGCGAGTGTTGGTGCGCTGTTGGTATTTGAATTGTTAGTTGTTACGTGGTTGCACGTTTTGCACGCGTTCTCGGAAGTGCACGAAGTGTGGTACATGCATTCAATAGGATGCTGTACCACACGCAAGTGTTAATAGGAGCATGTGCGCAGGCGAGTGCTACCTGTTGGTACCTGAGCTGTTAGTAATCCTTTGTTGTTTGTTTGCATGTGTAGTCAACGGTACACGTGCAGGCTATACGCTTTTCATATTTAGGGATGCACTAGGTTTTACGTTTTCGACCCCTGCAGCGGCTGTAGGATCTGACATGTGGGAAGGAATAGCAATCCTTTACCATGTATGTACAGTATGCATTTATAGGGTAGTGTACCATGCACAAGTGCTTATGGGGGGGTGCTTGTTATGCCGCAGCTTGGTACCCGCGTGTAATTGGCCGGCTGTTATCAGCTGCCCTCCCAGGTTGCCCCCTCTTACCAGGGCCCATCTACCTCCGAAGTACTGGTATACTAAAAGCATGTAGCTTGTTTAATTTTATCATTTTATTATTTATTATTATTGTTGTTATAAAATTATGAAAATGGGATGATAATTTACTCGTAAGCTCACAAAGCTGTGCTGCAACGCAACTACTGTACAGAATGCCGTCTTGTCAAAAAGCAGTTGCCCTCCTAATAATAATACATAACACAGTAGTACATGTACTTCAGTATTTCTTACCAGGTACAGTGCACTCGCAATTTACTGCACTTGGGTTTAGTGGGGTATGCGGTTTAGTGCGGGGCCCAGACACGTGTCACAGACCACATGATTCTGTACAAATAATACACACTGCCCTTTTTGATTTAGTGCGGGTCTTGCTTCAGTGCGGGATGCTAGGGGGGTGATACTACCCTGCGCTGACTGGCGAGTGCACTGTACTTCAAGTGATAGCAGATTTGGTGGCTGGAAAACAGTCCTTCACACCGCATTTTCTTCGCATTCTCGGCTACACTGCATGCAAGTTATTACTTCTATGAGCAGCACCAAAGTGGCGTACCCCATTGTTTGGGCCTGAGAAAGGTAACGACCTGGGCAGCTACCTTTAAACACGGCCGTGTTGTTGTAGGACACGGCAACACTCCTGAGTATCTACATTTGCATTTACTGTGTCAGGTGCTTATCAGGCACATGCTTTTTGCACCGGCAAAAATGGAGCCGCTGCTCACTTGACACTACGTCGGCTTTCAGCCGTATACTTCAAAAGTACTTCTAAAGGTATATGGGCCGGCACGGCAGTACAGAAAATTGGCACAGTGTGGAGCGACACCACTATACTACAAGTACGGTTCTGTCAGTCGCTTACGACACCACCCTATAGTAGTACAAATTCAAGAAGTACTATTTGGCTTAGTTTAATGGTGCAGCCGCCTCCCAGGCGCACCCGTACATAGTTTCAGTAAACTTCAACTCCTGGTGCGCACATGACCCCGTGTCTCCTGGCCTAGTGCACAAACTTCAACTCCTAAGTGGGGGCACAGTTGGAAGCCAGCAGACAGTTGGACATGTCTTGGGCCTGTTGAGGAGTTTAGAGGCTGCCGCATTGACACCGTGTGGCAAAGGACCTGACCTGCCATACTTTTGTTGGTGGTTAGCTCGTCAACAGTGCTTCTGAGGCTTGCTGTCGACGACAGAAGAGAATGGTCTCAATAAGTAGTCATATAATCGCTGGTACTCGTGGTATTATCAATAACTAATGGTGCATACATAGTATCTGGTGTATGGGACTGGTAGTATGTGGGAAATTCAAGGGTCTGCCACATGCAAGAAACAGCCAAGGCTGGGGCAAAATGCTTGGCGACAACACGTGGCGTGCTTCATGCACGTGGTAAAGAACAAGTAGCCCCCACCTACCCTTTATACTACTAGTAGTAGTATTACTGGTTAGCACCTTGAGCACTAGTGATGCTGCAGAGCGCACCACAAACGGCGCTAGGATGCGTGCATACCAACCATGTGGCATGCGCTTGGTGGGTATGCTAGCAAGTGCAAGGCCCACTGCCACGCGTCCACGTGGGTGACTTTCCCACAGCACAGCTTGCGGTCTATTTTTGAAGGCATGGCTCGCGCCTGCTGTGGAGAGCAGTGTTTGCTGCAGCTCGCTGGGTCTTTGCACGAACAACCTTCGGTACACACCTCGGGGGCCAGGCAGTGCCGTTCTACCGGTTGCCCACTTGCAGACCACCAACATCGGGCACATGTGCCTTGACAGTTGATGCCATAGCCCTGTGTGGCTTGGACATGTCGGTTTGCTTTGAGCTGAACGTAAACATGGTTTCAGCAAGGGATTTAGAAGCTTATTTCCACCATTCGACGGGTCATATAGCAAAACATAGTGGCAAAAGCTGTATGGAGCCTGCAAACCTCCAGCTTTCTCTTGTTGTGCACAACACCCGCTCCGCAGAAGCACACAAAAATCATGTGCGCAAGCGGAAGAGCACCCAGTTTATACTACAGTAGTACAAAAACTTCATGTCCATTTTACTTCAACTCAACTCTCTTTCTGCACGAGAGTGCGCCTACGTTTGTGAACGCCCCTGCCCGCGCACCCTGCTGCAGTGAACAGCAATTAACACCCCTTCTACTTCAACTTGTACTTCAACTTGTCTCCCTGTGCCGCAGCCTGTGCGCAAGCCTGGGAACTGTCCTGCCGTCCGACCTGCGCGCGCCTATGTGGGGAATACTGCT
Source organism: Ophiocytium majus (assembly GCA_032358315.1). Taxonomy (NCBI): domain Eukaryota; class Xanthophyceae; order Mischococcales; family Ophiocytiaceae; genus Ophiocytium; species Ophiocytium majus. Next base: position 13,730 of record JAULBY010014291.1, on the reverse strand, counting down.
GGGACGCGGCCCGCAGGTGGGCAGTTACAAGACAGTTACAGAATTTCCACACACATCTTGTGATCGCTTGTATAAATAAATGTATGAAGTATACATTCATGTACCGGCATACGCATTACGCAGCACCCTCTGGCTCACAAGGGTACTGACCGGCTAGTGCAGGTACGGGCTACTTCAGAAGTGTTTGGTTTTGATCAGGTGGAGAAACCACCCCACGGGCTTTGACCTGGCAAAATTCCTGGCAAATTTTCACCACCCACGGCAGTATCTGGGCATGGCAACCCTTCAGGTTTTGTGCACATGTACTTGTTATATGCCAGTGGCACTTGGTTGCCTACAGACGGACAGTGGTCACCACCGAAACAGGCGTCAGCAGGTAAGTAAGGGCAGTTACATTCGTAGTTGCAGGTATGCGTGTCACTCAGTTCTGTTGTTTGCAGCAGGTGTGGCGCGGCTCCTGTGTCGTGGTGGGTGACGCTACACTTTGAAGTACAACCACCATATATATACGGCAGAAATGATGTGGTACAAATGTAAATACTTCTGAAGTAATGTACTTCAAGTGTACATACACTTCTGAAGTACTTGAAGTACATGTATTTCAAAGTGTACATTTACACAAATCCCGGCATGCTATACTGCAGAAGTAGTACGCCGTTTGTGACGTATATAGGTCATGCACCACAGAGTCTGAATCGAAAAAATCTGTGACCTGGTTCTCGGGTGGACGTCACCTGCGCAGGATGCGTGGCGCGGACTGCCACGAGTGCGCTGCCCCTCACAGAGCTGGAGGTAGCAGGCCCATGACCGCCGGGTGCCCTCTGCACACAGGCAGTTACGGAACAGTTACACAGAGCTCACAGCCGGTGTTGCTCAGGGTACACCATACACCAGGCTTACACACGTTTTGACCAGATCCGTCGGGATGTGTATGTCCGAGCTGCCGGCAAGGTACATGGTGATTGGTGGGCTGTTGCGTGCGGCCATTGTATGTGAGGCGGGGCGCCTCCCCCGCGCTTCTGTGTGCATCGACAGCGACCAGTACTTCATTTTTGAAAATGACGTACACTGGTGGGTGCCGATGCGCACACGGCGTCCGGCGCGCGCAGTGCCTCCCGTGCTGTAGCGGCGGCCATGCGCACCAGCCCGCCAATCACCGTCTCCCTCGCCGGCAGCACAGACGCTTACATGTCGACGGATGTTGTCAACAAGCGTAACGTAGATAAGCCTTATTTGTGCCGCACCCTCAGCAGACCACCACTGGCGGTGAGGCTTGTGAAACAGTTTCGTAACTGCCTGTGTGCAGATGGCACCTGGGCAGTCGCGCCCCCGCTACCTCCACCTCCGTTGAGGCAGTTCACTCGCGGCAGTCAGTGCCACGCGCATTGTGTAACAGCGGCCACACGCACCAGCCCCCTGACACTCTGGGCGGAGCATGGGAGATGTTGTTTTCGACATTGCCAACACCCTTGCCAGTGACCACCGTCAATGCACTAGCCTTGGTGTTGATTGCAAGTTTGTGGTCGACCATGGTCTGCATTGACACCATGCTGGCTGCGCACCCCACTTGTGCAGCTCTCGAAAGCTCAGCGGCGAGTCATACCGAGCGGTTGAACGCACATAGGCTCATTGTTTTGCACTCACAGTGTGCTGCACATGTTGCCACCTGCGGCTCAAAAAGGCAAAAGCGCGGGCCAGACGACCTTGAAGGCAAGGGTGCCTGCAGGTGGCTTGTGCTGCTGTGCTTGTGCTTGTGCTGCCACCTGGCGGCGCCCCCACCTTGAAGTTTGTCTGGCCCATCCTTTTGCCGTCTTGAGCTACAGGTGGCAACACGAGCACACTGTGAGTGCGAGTGGATGAGCCTATGTGCCTTCGCTCGGTATGACTTGTCGCCGAGCAGGGCTTTTGGGAGGTGCAAAAGTGGGGCTTGCGGCCAGCCGCGCTGTTTGGCATATGGTGCCGGTGCATACCATGCACGGCCACACACCTGTGATCAACACCGACTTGGAGGGTCATGCGTTGCCGGTGATAAGTGGCAAGCTTTTCGGGAATGTGGAAAACCATATTGGCCGTTGCCAATGCGCTCACAGCATCTGGCGCACGCACTGCCTCCCGTACTGTGACTGGGCCATGCGCACAGCCCGTCTGTTGTCATTTTCGTTGACGGCACAGACGATGGTGTGGCGTTGCTTGTGACTGGGGCGAGTCACTGCCGCTGGCATCTGCATTGCCCGCCTGCGCTTGTCAGCAGCAGCAGCGGCAATGGCATGGCGCAGTAGTGAAGACAGGGGTGCGTGGTGCAACTGAGGGGCAGCACGCCTGTCCCGTGTGCAAGGCAAGGCAGCAACTCCAGCTTGAGGTGGAATTTTGAAGTTATTTGAAGTTGAAGTTGGGAATGTGCACGCTGCCCGGTGTTGCCATGGCACAGGCGGGTTGCAGCACTGCGGCATGCAGGTGGGCGGCAGGTAAGGGCGTTGCCAGTTGTCGCGCAACAAGTGGGCAGAACCTTTGGATTATAGGCAGGCACTTGTACTATGCTCACGCACTTATGGGCCTATGGCTAGGGTACTGAGTAGTAGTGGGCTATTGCAGCAGTGCTGTCTTAAGTGATCTGGTTGTGTGCCATGTAACTGCCTGTGCCGTTACCTGACACCTAACTGACTTCTGGCAAAACAGCTGTTGCTACTGGTAGTGTCTCGATGTAGCTCGCTAACTGTGCAAGCCTCTGCTCTGTGATCATGGGTGACATTGTCATGCAACATGTCACATGTAGGCGCCCAGCCGCTAGTCGGGGGCCTCACAGGCATGGGTGCGCAAACCATGTTATGAGCCACCTTTTTCCTGCAGCAGCGATCCAGGAAAGCGCACGCCCCAGTGCTGTCACAGTTGTGCTCCTCGACCCCACTAGCTGTGTGTGCTGCCATCAACACCCACACTCTAAACTGCGGTACATGCCGCTTCAACGGAGCACAATCAGGACCGCCAAACACACACTTTGTGCACATAAGACTTCTGTGAGCATGCCTATGCGGGGCCGCACACAGCCATTGCTTCATGCTGGCTTGCATGACCTGGGTCCTAGCAGGCCCACAAGTGCAAAAACACACACAAACACAAGTTTTCTCGTAAGCATGTGTGCGTGCAGTCTCACCCGCACTTGTTCAAGCTTGCCTACAACTTCAACTTTTGTCAATGTCGACTTCATTTTTGTTTGTGCGCAGGCGGAGGACAAGGGCTTTGCAGCGTGGCTGCAGGCCAAGCTGGGGGGTGAGGGGGGTGGCGGACGCGCGCTGTACTCGCCCGAATCCGTGGAGCTTGAGGCAGATGCCATGGAGCTGGCGGGCAGGTAAGCTTCAACTTGTGTTAGAGTTGAACTTCCGCCATGCAGTTTCTTTTTTTACTCACACATTTAGTTTAACTCACAGGTTCACTGAGGTAGATGTGTTGCTAAACCTCAACTTGCGTTACAGTTGAACTTCTATCATGTGGTTCGAGCTCACAGATTCACTGCCCAGGGTGGATGTGTTGGTGCGGACTGTCGTGTGAGGGTAGGCTTTGCATGGCGTGTGGAACCAGCAGCAGCTGGTCGGCAGGCCGGCTGGAGGCGGATGCCATGGAGCTGGCGCGCAGGTAAACTTCAACTTGTGCTAGAGTTGAACTTCCGCCATGTAGTTGCAATACATTTATTTGCACTTGTGGGCGTGCAAGAGCCCATGTCATATGCCAGCATGCCCACTGGCGGCCATGGCATATGCATGGCAGTGTATGTGTACATCCGAACACAGAAAGGGCCAGTGAGCGGGCCTGAGCCGCCGGTCTACTATCATTTAGTTCTAGCTCACAGATGCACTGGGGTCGATGTGTTGGTGCGGACTGTTTTGTGAAGATGGGCTTTGTATGGTGTATGGAACCAGCAGCAGCTGACCGGCAGGTGGGCACGGAAAGTCCGGGCATGCCACACAATGAGCAGTGCACATTGCAGCGCAGTCAAAGCCCAAACCTGCCTGCTGGCAAACCTGTGGTGCAGGCAGTGTGCTTGCTTGCGTTTTTACGTCTTGGTCTCTTGCACGCACCGCTTTTTCGCGCAAGGAAATAGGCCTATGCATGTGGGCAATAGAGAGAGCGGAAAGCACATCGCCTGCGCCCTAGGTCTGCCAGTAAGCTTACACTTTGTATGTGCGCAAAACACTCTGAAACTGTAAGTTGTACTATGAGGTGAAGCCAGGCGGGTGCGGGAGCCACACAACAGTGGCGGGACAAGCATGATTGGGTGGCGGCCACTTCAACACACGCAAGTGACCGCTGCCTGCAACACTGCCCGCTGCAGCTGCTGCTTGCCACCGCCCTGGCTGCCGCTGCCACCACTGGTAATAACAGCGGCGCCGCCGCCATTGCTGTCGCTAACACTGCCGCTGCCACAGCCGCCGGTGCTTCTGCTGGTGGGGCTCCTGAGCACTGCTGTCGTGGCGGCCCCCGATGCTGCTTCTTCTGCTATCCACAACCCACTGCTGCTGCTGAGCAAACTGGCTGCCACACCCCGCCCCCCGCTGGCCGAGCAGGCTTGTGGACAGCGGTGTGGCGGGCGGCATCGGCCAGCTGACTGCGGACATCTCTTCCGTGGTGGCATACTACTGTGAGAAGCGACAGGCACGTACCTTTTCCCTGTAGTACCTTTGAAGTACTCATATGTGGCGCCGCTTGGCATGCATGTGTGCATGGTGTCTGGCGCGAGCACCTTGGCCTCCTCTGCTATCTGGAAAGCAAAGCGCAGTGGGCCCCCGCCTGGCGGACCGCTATGGCTGCTGAGCGCCTTGCCAAATATGCTTTTTCCTCTGCTGCTGTGGTTGCTGCTGCTGCTGCTGAGCACAGCTGCTGCTGTGGTTGCTGCTGCTGCTGCTGCTGCTGTGGCTGCTGCTGCTGAGCATCCTCCCGTCAGGTGCCACGCGAGCGCAGGCTGACTCGTGCCGCTGAGCACCTGCTGAGCACCTGGCTGCACCTGCTTTTGCTGAGCACTGCTGCCGCTGCTGCTGAGCACTGCCGTGCAGGTGCCATATGAGCCCGTGCTGGCATCGCTGGTGGCGCCGCTGCTGGCGCTGGGCCGTGGGCCGGCGGCCGCCGCAGCACTGCTGTACCCGCTCGTCAGCAACTACACACTCTTCATTGACAGGTATGCTTGTGTGTTTACTACCATGTCATTGTCTGTTATCAGCAGTCCTAGTGATTTGCACTTCTTGGCGTGCGAGAGCCTAGGCCACGCAAGCCAGCACAAAGCAATGGGGCATGCGCGGCCCTGTATAGACGTAGTCACAGCTTTGCACCGTCGACAACATGAAGTGCCGCAAACAGGCAGGCTTGAGCGATGGGCAGGCCAGACCTCGACCTGCCAGCGATATGGCCTCTTAGTGTACATTGGTATTAGGGGGGTGGCTCGTCATGTGGAACACCCTCAAAAAAATGCATCATGTATTCAACATGTACTCGAACTACCGAGACCTTTTTTCGGGTGGGTTCGAGTGGGTTCGCGGCTGCAGCACGCGCACACTACCGGAGCGGACAACACAGTCAGAGCCAGGTCGAGAGGCGTGCGGAGCGTCTGTGTGGGCAGGCCGGCCTCGCCGTAGGATATACCACCGCCTGGAGTCCCTACCTCACACTGCACAGCCACACGGCAGGAGCGTAGAATTCACCACTGCTGCTGAGCGCACCCTGCCATGCCCTGTGTTCTGCTGAGCAGAGGGCTCAGCGAGGGCGCACGGGAGCTCGCCGAGACGCTGGCCCATGGGCAGTTCCACCTCCTGTGCGCATACCACGCGCCGCTGCTCACACAGCACCTCGACAGGTGAGCCGTGGCAAAAGAAAACTTGAACTTTGGAACACTAACTTCAAGCTCATGGCAGTCCCCCCCCCTGCCCACACAGCACCTCGTGAGCGGCAACAGAGTTTCAGCGTCTGAACAGCGACAAGCAGCTGTCTGACACGCCACACCCCACGTTGCTTATGCAACACGAACAGGTGAGCAGCCACTTAGGTTCAAATGTGCACTGTAACTTCAAGTTGAGGAGCACCCCCGCCATGTTGCTCACGCAGCTCCCCAACAGGTCAGGGGCCGCAGGATTTTCGCGCATCGGAAATTTTGTGGGAGCGCAGGGGTGGGGTTAGGTCGGACCTCGTACAGCCCAAGCGCCAAGCTATACCAGCAACCGCTGCATGAAGGTTGTACTACTTCAATGCTTGCGGTTACGCAAAGCGACAGACATGCACCACAGTGAACCCGCAGTGTGCTGCTGCCAAGACTCGCATGGCAGCGTTGAGGCGCCCCGCCACACCATTTCAAGCCTGGCACTAGTGACTGGCGCAATCAACTCCAACACGTGAACTGCCAGTTCTATGCCGTGTGGGACTATTGCACCCCCCTCCCCCCCACCCCCCCAGTGCGAACTGGTATCAAAGTCGCAGATGGAACTGTGCCTCAGGCTAACTTCAAGTGTGCTTTTCAAATGGGTCAGCAACCACTAAAACATGTCTGCCCACCAACTTCAAGATGTGCGCTCATGTCTCGATGACTTACATACAAACTTCAACATTCTGCTGGCAGGTGTTACCCCGGCTGGGAGCTGCCGTTCAAGGGCGAGGGGCCCGCCGCGGAGGCGCGCCGGCGACGCGACACTGAGAACGCCGCCATGCTGGGTAAGTCAACCCTCAGCATTGTGTCGCCGGCCTCGGCCAAACACAGGCAGCAGCATCAACAGCAACAGCGACTTGCATTGACGCCTGTCGCTGCAAGACGGCAGCCTTGGCCCTGCACCACCTCTTTGATACATGTTCGTTCGCATGTATTGAAGTTGAAGTTTTGAGTTCAGTTGGCACAGTGCCTCCAGGCTGGCATTCGGTATGCATGCCACGCCTGGCAGTTTTGAAGTCCTTAGGGCAGTGTGCCGTGTGTGCATGCACACTGTCCAGGCGCTGTTTTGAGCGTGTGTGCAGGGTGGGGTGCATTGAAGCCGCCCGTCACTCCAGCTGCTGCCGCCACCTGCTGCAATTGCCAGCTGCTGCTGCGGAGCACGTGCCAAACTTCAACTCGTGCCTCTGCTGTTGCTGTCTGGCACTGCCTCACTGTTGTGGGATTACCGGGTGGGGGGGTTAACTGTCACATGTTCTGAAACTTCAGACGTATGCAGAATCTGCCAGATAGCATGCAAAGCCGCAGCTCTCGACCATTTCAGCACGCAGACATAAGCTCAACTGTTTAACTTCAACGGTTTAACTCCGACTGCAACTTGTGATTGCCCGTGGCTCACGTGTGCAGATGACCTGGAGAGCCGGACGCTGCACCGCCCGCCTTCGCAAGCGTCCACCGCCGCGTCTGACGGCAAGTAGCAGTCAAACTTCGGAATCGACTCTGCACTGCTAAACAGACTTGTATATTGACTGTATTTGCTCTAGCTTATCTGACATATTTGCCTTTTACGGACGTGGCAATCATTGTCCCGCCTTCGCAAGCATCCACCGCTGCGTCTGACGGCAAGTAGCAGTCAAACTGCAACTCGTCTCTGGACTGCTAAACACACTTGAGGTTGACTGTATTGACAGTGTCTGTTCTAGCTCACTTGAAGTATTTGACATATTTGCCTGTTGCGGAGTAATACTGTGAAGTACCACATGGATACTGCGAAGTACTACGTATACGTAGTATATACATGGTATATCTGCTACCAGGAATGTTTATCCTAAAAAAATACTTGGTGTAGCTAAAACACCAAGTGGTAACCCTCACACCAATCAATGTACAACATGTAATAGGGGAAGACGACTTTGCAGATGTGAGCAATGTTCAACTTTCAACTTCAACTTGGCAGTGGTGTGCGCCTCGGACCCCACCGCCGGTCCACACTGCTGCGCAGGGTGTATTTAAAAAAAGAGCCTGTTGCACACCCGCTACACTCGTTACGTACACACGTTACCTCGTGTGTGTGTGTCTGATAAACCAGTGCTGTCATGCCTGGAAGTGGCTCAACTTCAACTGGTGTTTCAGGCGGTGCCCTGTGCATGCACAGGTCGCGCTTGACTCCACGCCTGTATCAGTAAACACATGGGCACTGGTACTGCTACCAGCAGCACTTCAAGAGTACCGTAAATACTAGTATATATGAAGTATGAAACACGTGAAAAGAACTTAACTGCACATTGGCACCTGCTTTGTACCCCTATCAAGGTCGGCGGTACATGTTGCTTATACGCCTAAGACCCCAGGCCGCTTATGTCTGTCACCTGTGAAAGAAACCCACAGTGTCGCTCAGCCCAAATACTGCCGTGACTGGGTCAAAAGCCAGGCCAAAGCTGGTGGGGTAGTCCATGCACCTTGCCAAAACCCAGTAACGTTCCGCCCCACACGTGCCGGTCGGTGCCCTTGTGGGCAAGTGATGCTGCAGACTACGTTACAAGCAAAAGGCACAAGTCGGTATTACGGCAAGTAATGAGCTGGCTTTTGTGTGTGCCGGTGGTAGTATGTAGTTGCGTCTGATGTGCTTGGCTCTCTGTTGCATGTGCAAACTCGTCGCCGCTGGCGCGCGCAGGCGGCGGAACCGCTGACGACGAGTCGGAGGACCTCATCTTCAACAGACTGAAGGTTAGAACTTTGACCACAAATACTTCACAGTACTTCTGAATACACAGCTTTGCTGGTAAGACCCCCAGCTACAAATGCCACTGCTGCAATGCCCGCCAGGCGCCAGCCAGCCGGCCACCGCACGCCGAGAAGGTGATGCCTGCCTGCTCCATACATACCGTGGTATAACCGGTGCACACCTGACCTCACGTCTTTTTTCTCTTGTAACAACTTCAAATGGGATCAAGGTGGGTGCAGTGTAGCATTGCTCGGTCATTGTATGGCTTTCATGTGACCACGTACCTCATCTTTTAACACGCGCAGCACCAGATGGTGATGTTTGTGCGGCTTTTACGCAGTCTGAGGACCGCATTTTTCAACAGCCCTAACGCACCACCCTCCCGCCTACGTGCCGCTGCTGCTCAGCACTGCCGCTGTCATGTTCCTGCTGCTGATGCGGCTGGTGCTGCTGCCCGTGCTATTGCTCCTGCTGCTGGCCTGCTGCTGCTCTGGCTTCTGCTGGTGTTGCTGGTCCCTCCCCCGCTGGTACCGCTGCTGACTTGTTGCTCGCTTGCGGCTGAATTCCGTGCTACTCCTGCTTCCGCGGCTGCTTCTGCTCTTGCTGCTGCTCCTGCCACTGATGCTGCCGCTGACATGCTGCTGCTGCTGCTGCTGCCGCGCTGCTGCTGCCGCTGCTGCTCCACCTGCTGAGCAGGAAAAGTCCCATGGCAAGGCCAGTGAGGGGGGTCTTATTCGGCCGTCTTTGCTGGGAGGAGCATGGGCTGGGCTGGTAGCACTGCCCTCTGCCCCCCCCCTACACGCGCTGCTGCCGCTGTGGGACTACTTCCTCATCCGGTACACAGTGTTTACTTATGTTGCAACATGCTTTGTAGGCCTTTTGCAGGTGCTTCGTACTACCGGAGTGCCGGTGGCATAGTACAATTGGTATTGTTCATGCACTTCCATCGAAGCACGTACATACCTGTACGCACACACACACGTGTACTGGCAGCATACCTATCAAAGTATGTATTGGAGTACTTGTAGTGAGATCGTAGGCGAGCAGGAGGCGCAGTGCAGCATGTGTGCACACGCCTCACAAGTGCGTTTTCAGCACGTGTCGGGGTGTTCATCATTAGTGATGGGTCACGGCGTGTAACCTATGTTATAAATACGTTGTATACAAAATACAGCGTATTTCTACGCCCAAAAACGCGATACACGGCGTATCTGCTGTATAAATACGTTCATCTGTATACGTTGTACCGTACCAGGTACAATCTTGTACGGCGTATTTACATACGTTATGCCGTAGCTTATACGGCGTATAATGCGAAATTATATGCTGTGACGCATCACTATTCATCACCCATGCGCATGGCGCGTGTGCGGTTTTAAATACTACGGTACCTACTATGCCTGAGGGCTGCCCTGGCTTGCCTGCTGTCCAGCACCTTCGCTTGGTTTTGCCAGACTTTTTTGACAAGTTGGTGCTTCATCTTGACTTGTACTACTAGCAGTGTCCTGCAAACTGCCAAATGATCCTGCCATTTGGGGGCGGGAGGGGGGGGGGGGGGGGGATGCGACAGGCAGTGTTTTTGCCATGCACATTCATGTGGTTTTGCCTCAAGGATTCCTTGTGCTATGCGATACTTTGCTTCGCAACAAGCGCTGCTGGTGCTCGCCGTGTTGTTTCTCACCATCCCCACCTGCTGTGGTTTTATCGTGCCATCTGTGCTCGCTCGTAGGCATGACAAGCACTTTGGATTCTTCCTCCTGCTGGCGCTGCTGATGAGGGAGCAGAGCTCTTTGGTGGCGTTGCAGGTGCGCGGCAAAACAGTAGCAAACCCCTACTCAGCACTACCACATGAGTTCCATACTTGGGGTACTTTGAAGTATCAATCAAGCGGTCAGCTGTCACAGTGGCTTCCTACTGCTGGCGCTGCTGATGCGGGAGCAGCGCTCCTTAGTAGCCTTGCAGGTGCGCGGCAAAACAGTAGCAAGCCCCTACTCAGCAGCGACCACATGAGTTTCATTTCAAGCAAGCAGTACAGGTGGTACTCCCTGCTGGCAGTCTTCGGCTTGCAAGTGCGAAGGGCAACATCAGCGAAGCGCTAATGCACCACATACGTTCCATATGGAGCAAGCAGTCAAGGTGGTGTGCCCTGCTGGAGCTGCTGATGCTGTGGGAGCACAGCAGCTTGGAGGACTTGCAGGTGCACCGCAAATACCAGCGAAGCCCTTCACAACACAGCAACCAGCTGCTTGGCACTATAGTTGGGTACCGTGGGGGTTCGGTAGTGATTGCGGTACTGGGGGCTGAGCGGAAGTAGTGATTCACGGTATTGGCTAGCGGACTGCTGCATGCTGGCATCCGGTGGGCGAGCGGCTGCAGCTGTTGGATTCGACCTCAGGACTGGCGGTCGAAGTTGGACCTGAAGAAGCATATAGCTCATTGGACAGGGCGGTGCATTGAGCATGGTGTTGATCATTCCTGTGTGCTTCGAGGGCATGCAATCACTGCTTGTCATTGTGCGCATGAACAGCGCTGCCTTTTAAGTAGTGATTCACGGTATTGACGGTATTGTTAATACCGGGTGGCCGACGGTAGTGATTGACTGTATCAGTAGAAAATCAGCAAAAACATGTGCTGAGCAGCAGGCTGCTCCTGCCACCGAGCCACTTCGAGCCCCCCCCGGGCCCGCGGGGGGGTCCCTGCACGCGTTGGCTTCACGAGGGCTTCGCGAGGCCATGTTCCGTTTGGTGGCCAGCAGCTGGGCCGGGTGTCTCCTTGCGAGCTGTGACCACAGCCGTGCCGCTACCGCCCCCTCTGCCGCAGCAGCACCATGAGTAACTGCTGCTGTCAATCAGAACCCGCCGCCATGTCCACTGATGCGCACAAGCTTGCAAGCTGTGAGATTGAGAGCCTGTGTGACGAGTTGGTGTTCGTGCAAACCTCGCGGCTGCAGCAGCAACTCTGCTGAGCACTTGTGCATGCTCAGCACTGCTGTGCTGGTGCTGGGGTGCACGCGCGTACGCACAAAAACGCAACCACCCTCGACAGCACACAAGCCCGCAGTGACTGCTTCCACGTGCACCAGAAGGGCAAGCAGGAAGCCTAGGAGGCAGCACCGTATTTGAGGCCAATACCGTGAGGCACCGTGAGCGGCGTCGGCAGTGATTCGGTATCGTCGGTATTGAAAAACCGAGCCAAAACCGCGGTATCAATACCGAATCGGCCAACTCTACTTGGCACCGCGAACTTCACTCATTCCTGCACAACTTCATGTGGTGTACTGCTCAGCAGGAGTGTCTCCCGCTCACGCAGCTCTGTTCTCACAGGCTCGGGGCGTGCTAACAACACAACTGACAAACCTCTATGTGGCACCCCACCCAAAACTTCAACTCCCTTCTGCACAACTTCAACTTGTGCTCTGCTCAGCAGGGCTGGCGCCTGCGCAGGCAGCTGGGCGCGGTTCTCTCGGGGTGCGGCCTCAGTGCTGCTATGCAGGCGTCCCCCACTGCCGCCACCACTCACGCCGCCGCCGTAGCAGCCAGCGCTGGTGGCACTGCAGCGCAGCAGCTGCAGGGGCAGGAGCAAGGGAAGCAGCAGGGGCCTTTGCTCAGCAGCGGGGACGGTGCTCAGCAGCAGCAGCAGCAGCGTTTGGACCTGTGGGTGCACCAGTGGTGTTTGGAGGCGGAAGGGCTGGACCTGACCACGCCGGAGTCCTTCCGGCACCAGGTGATTGCAGGTTGCTATACAACCTTGAGGGAAGTGGGCAATAAGCAGCTACCTGGTACTACACATACTGGTACACTTTGGGTATTATGTACACGCCATGGAAGGGTTTGAGGTGGTGCAGCGTTGCGGATTTGCTTGGCTGGCGCCGTCACATACGATGGCAATGCAGATCATTTTGGCACCGGGTGACAGTTTGAAAAGCGATAATGCGAGACACGACACATGGTTCAATTTGCGCGGTGTGCATGCGCAGGTGGCCCCTTGCGGGCAATGCATCACGCGCCGAGCACACGTTACCACCAGCAGAACACCACTTACTGGGGCAGATTTGTGTACACAATTTTTTTTGACGCATGGTTTTATGTTTTTACGCGTGGTGTGTCTGTGTCCTGGCAGTCCACTTACTCGCGCTATGAGTAAGTCTATACAGGGCCGGGCACCACCACTGCACCAATGTGTTTGCATGCCCTAGATTCTTGTGCTCCCGTGAGCGCACATTAACAAAGCTTCTCAAGAGCTTGCTCTTTGTTGTTTAGAGAACTTTGCGCACTCGTGTGCACGCGCTGCCGCGCATGCGCCGTGGCCATTCGCGTGCTCGCACGCACGCCCTGGGCTGTTGCGCGCCCACAAGTGCAAATACTGCTGCAATGAATAAAGCTACTTCAAGCAGCACCAACATATATAGACCTAGAGTTTATCGCTCCTAGATCGAGGTTTCATATGTACTTGAAATGCATGATTTCTTGCGCGCAAATGTGTATGTGCAGGTCAGCCTGGCAGGCGAGGCGGCGCAGGCGGAGCACCTGCGGGGGGTGCGGCGGGCCGCCAGCAGCGTCGGTGAGCGCACCAACACCTACCTCAACATTGAAGTAGCACTACTTCTGCATTGGAGTAGCACACACCTACGTCAACATTGAAGTAGCACATACCTACTTCAACATTGAAGTAGCACACATCTACTTCAAAATTGAAGTACAGTCGCACAACGCCTACTTCAATGTTGAAGCACAATGTGGCGATGAGCGCGGCACGCAAAACACACAGCACCTGCTACTTCAACAATGAAATGCCAATGTGCAAGCGCGGCGCAAAGAAAAACAACAACGAACAAATCAGCACTTCCGAAGTACTGTCACTGGCATGGCGCACATCTTGGTATGACCTTCAGTAGTCGACTTTACCCGCGCGCTGTCTGTACCACTGATACATTACCAGTGACCAGGGCCGTGGCTACTGTACAGGTGAACAAGTGCTGGCGCGGCCGTTCCTGTGTTCACTTGCGTGTACCACGAGTATGCCTGAGTTACTGAGGTGTTTGGCCGCCGCCTCCCGCTAATGCTCGATGTGTCGGTGGTCGAGGTGCAGTGCGCCGCGCATGTGCAG